>WOXC01008877.1:600000-832500 GCA_011680675.1 Gymnobelideus leadbeateri | reverse complement strand
TCTCTACCATGACCCTAGAAGTTGATTATTGGGATAATTTCAGCACCCTTCAAGATCCCATCAACCCCTGATTGGAGGGTGAGCCATGAACTCCAAACCCTCCACTTGAGGAAAGAGCTCAGGTCAGAACATCTCCTCATTTCTCACCTAACTGCACTACTTTGGTACACCTCTGAGTTTTCCACCATGCCTTCACATAAGGTTCCTTCTCCAGTACTCCTACACACACACACACACACACACACACACACACACACACACACACACACTTTTCAGCTCCTTTTGTGTGTGTTGTCTTCCATTATACCATAGGCTCCTTGAGGGCAGAGATTGTCTTTATATTTTTGCATTCGTTTGCCAATACTTGGCAGTTGGCTCATAGTAGGCACTTAATAAATGTTTATTGACTGACAATCACTTGAGGAGAGGCTGGAAAAGATATGGTGGTGCCAGATTGCTAACTGACTTCAATACTGGAAGGAAAAAAAAGTTTCAACTTTACTTGAGAGGCATTAGGGAGGCATGACCAGATTTTGAACAGAGAAGTGATTGGCCAGATCTAGGGGTAAGGAAAATTATCCTTTCAGTGTTTAAAGGAGAAAAAAGAAGTAGAAAGACCTGTTAGGAGACTACACTATCATCCATGAGGTAATGAGGACTTGACTGAGCTAAGGGCCATGGGGATAAGAGACTAATGCTAGAGATTTAAGGTAGACTCCCTTTTGCCTACAAAGCCAGGAAAGGAAAGAGTCCAACCCCCTCTCATTTGTAGCTTTGGAAAGACCTCCCCCATCCAACCTCTAGACCTTCATAGACCATCCCCTTGATGTGGAAAGAAATGGACAAAAATGGCACAGAATGTGAAGGCATGGATGAACTGGTAGTGATGTCAATAGGGTGAATAGCTTTCTGATACTCTGTATGTATTTCATATATATCAATCAGCAAGCATTTTATAACCACTTAATATGTGCCAGACACTGCAGCTACAGTGAAAATAACCCCTTCCCTCAAGGAGCCTACATTCTAATGGTGGAGACAACATGAAAATAAATAAGCATGTACAATATACATACAGAGTAGATCGAAGGCGGCCTTCAAAGGAAAGGCATTGGCAGGTGGGGCGGGGCGGGGACTATAAAGTTCCCTTGCCTTTGGTGTTTAGTTGAGTTGAAAGAAAGGCAAAGATTCTAGAAAGGATATGTATCTTCTTTTTAACACATTGTTTTTCCCATCAGTGTAATGGTCATGGGCAAAGAACTGGCCTTCAGACAAGAAGACCCAGGTTTAAGACCTGCCTCTGACACGTACTGCCTCTGGAATCCTGGGAAAGTCACTTAACCTTTCACTGCTCTCCATAGTTCCTTCGGGTTATAAATTACAGAGAAGGTACTGACCTGTATTGGTAGAGGGAGCATCCTCCGTTAGGCATTCATTATAAGAGGGGTGGGGAACCTTTGACCTCAAGGTCACACGTGACTCTCTAGGTCCTCAAGTGCAGCCCTTTGACTCAATCCAAACTTCACAAAACAAATTCCCTCAATAAACAGATTTGTTCTGTGAATTTTGGATGCAGTCAAAGGGTTACCTCACTTGAGGATCTAGAGGGCTACATGTGATCTTGAGGTGGAGGGTTCCCCACCCCTGCTATACCAATCTGTAGCACTTCCCCTGGACTAGCCCTCCCAATCTCCCACTCCCACTAGCAGGCTGGGTCCTGCCAGAGGTCAAATGATTACTTCTCCCTTCAGGATTCTAGGGGTCAAACCAAAGGTTTAATATATTTGAATATTATCTCTCACTATCCAGTGTTCTCCCCAACACCAATTAGCCCAGTGTTATCAATTAAATTTTACAAAAGAAAATTTACTGTGAAAATGAAACAAAGGATAAAAGTTACCAAAAAGATCAGTTGACTACTTCTTCTATGACAGTTCTAGGGGTCATCCTGAGGGTTCAGCATATTTTAATACCATCTCTCACAAGCCCTTATCCAATGTTCTCCTCAACATCAATTAGTCCATTGATATCAATTAAATTTTACAAAAGAAAATTTGCTGAGAAAGTATAGCAAAGTATAGACGTTATCAAAATAACCTCCCCCCAAACCAGGAGGCACACTCTCCATTTTGAATCCAATTAATCCCTGAGGAGAATAGATTCAAATTTAAAGTGGTTGTCATGAAACATCCCACACACACACAACAGGATGAAAGGAGAGTATTTCCTGGGTCTAGGAGTCTTTTTCTTCCTTCTCAGACTCCCCACCAAGTTGGCTTATGGGTGTGGTGTAACAGATGAACAAGTCATTCCCTGGCTTATTGGAGAGAGTGACATGATTGCAAGGTTGATTCACTATCCTGCTGAGTCAAGCAGATCACTCTTCGGGGTTGACTCCTTATTGCACTTAGCTGTCATGGCTACTGGAAGACTCTTCTACCTCTACTTGCTGGACTTCAGAAGGTTTGTACATCATTCTAAAGCTTATGAGGGCATAACCTGGCCTGTTCTATTTCTGGATAATCACTCCTCCAAGATCAGGAAAGAACAAACACAACAGACACAAACACCATGCACTCAAGGACACAACACAACCAGGTGGGAGGAAAAACAGTCAGCTGGCCTTCCCCTCATCCATGCTTTTTTACTCACCACCAGGGAAGAGAGCAAGAGATCGTCCTCTGGAATGGTTTGTTCCCATGCTCAGCTGCAGCTCAGCCTCTGTGGAATCATTCATCCTCCTGGTTCCTCAGCCTTCCAGAAGGTTTTCCGTCATCACATAGTCAATTGTCACCTCTCAGTAACTGAATATCTCCTCCAAATTCTAAGTGTCAGATTGGCTCTGCTAGGCACTAGAGATGGAACAATGAAGACAAAAGTCATTGACCTCAGAGAACTAGTCTACTGAAGGAATACAACTCGGTCACAGAGAAGTAGAGAACATATATATGGGCAGAGAGGGATGGCACTAACTGTCGGAATTAGAAAAGATCAAACACATGAGATTTGTCTTCCCCAAAACTCAATGGACTGAAGTGTAAGTAACTTCTAGCTATTCTAACTGACAAAGACTGAGCTCCTCTAGGCACGACCTTCATTGAGATGCATGAACACCAGTTGGAACAAAGAAAGAGAAATAGATTTTGAGTCAGAGACCCAGGCTGAATCAACTTATGGGAAATTCACTTCATCACTCTGTGCCTTAGTTTCCCCTTTTGTAAAAAAGGGAGTTGAAAGTTAATGTTTTCTAAGATCCCTCCTAGCATCAAGTCTCTGATTCTATGACCTCAAGACAGTCACCTTTCTTTTATGAGCCTCAGTTTCATCATCTCTAAAATAGGGGTGATAATACTTCCCACTATTTAACTCATCAGGAATAGTGGACAGGATGCTGGGCTTGGAGTCAGAAAGTCCTGGGTTCAAATCTTACCTGTGATATTTACTAGTAGTGTGACCTGGAGCCACTGACAACTTCTATGTGCTCTAGGCAACTCTGTAGGATTTATCTCCTGTATCAAAGGTGGGCTGTGGATTGCAGGAGGAAGGAGTTCCCATGCTGGGAGTTCTTCATGCTGGGAAAATCACAGAATCTTTTGTGTATCCTGTGCCTACTTTACAGGATTCTTGTGAGGAAAGTGCTTTGTAAAATACTATGCAAGGATAAGCTATTATCATGACCTTCATAGTTCTGCTTTCTCTTTGTAGCACCCACCCAATGTCCACCTGCCTTCACAGCACCTGTCCTACTGGTCTCAAGAGAGTTCAGTCTTGCCATGGACCACAGGGAGTGAGCTGCGGCATTGTACAATGGAAAAGGGGCTGGGTTTGGATTCAGAGCAACTCGGTTCAAATTCTGGTTTTGTCCCTTGCTGTCTGTATGTCCTTGCTCAAGGCACTTAACCTTAGAACACAGAATGTCAGAGCTGTGAAGAACCTTAAAACACAGAATGTCAGAGCTGTGAGGAACCTTAGAACATATAATGTCAGAAGGACATAAGCGGAGGACCTTAGAACACAGAATGTCAAATTAACTTAATTTGGCTTTTCTGCAAAAAGAGGGGGTTAGATTAAATGATTCCTAAGGTACCCCCCAAACTCTACATCTGTGACCCTAAGTGAGAAGTAAAGTCTTCTCTTTATGGAAGCTAGAAGGGAGGTGACTCTGTAAGGAGGTCAAGATGAACCTCCCAAATAGGAAGACGTGTGTGTGTGTGTGTGTGTGTCTGTGTGTGTGTGTCTGTGTGTGTGTTTTAGGCCAGTGAAGGTTTTTGGACTTCACCAGGGGCAAACAGGAACTCCCTCAGAGAGACAGAAGGCCAAGTGCAAACTACAAAGAATGGATTTGTAGATTTTTTTCCAACTTTGCAAAATTATTTATTTTTAAATAAATAAATTATAAACAAAATTATTTGTGCCACTAGACAAATAAATAAATTATAAGTATAATTATTTGTACCGCTAGAAATCCCTCCCTTCATTAACACATACACAATGCCCTGCTTCCACTGCTGAATGTGCAAGGTATCTCCTTCCTAGGCACATTTGTTATGCTGCTGGGAACTCTTCAAACCACAGAGCATGAAAACTGGAGCCTCTTCAGAAATCACAGCATATAGAATGGCAAATCAGGAAGGGACCTTGGAGATCATCTGATCCGATTCCACTCACTTTACAGATGAGGGTAGAGAGCCAGAGAGGTAAGTGACAGGCTCAGCAAATTCCTAGGGAAAAAGAAATGCAAAGAAATAGCAAAGTTGACAATAAGAGATTTGGAGACTGAGACCTCTTACTGCATATTTCAGATAAGGCCCATCAAGGCAGCCATCTGTCGTGTCTATGATTCCATGCAGGAGGTGGAAGTGGGACCCGGAGAGGGATACGGCAGCTCACCTCTTCTCCCAGGCTCTGAACACATCCCCCTCTTTCATTCCCTAGAGAAACTGAAATAGCTTTATCCCACCTTCCCACAGGCCCTTGCTTGGCCTCAGCTAAACCTTTCAGGAGTGTCCCTCAGTCCACTGCTCACCAAGTCTCTACCTGCACTGTTTAGAGGGGGAGAAGTAAGGAAGGATGTGGGACTCAGTGTTCTCTTTCTGCTCCTCTGCCCCTTAATTAAGTCCCTTCCTCTTTCCCTCTGTCCTATGCACAGCTAGCCTGGGGCAGATAAGGCATTGATCCCCAACCCAAGCAGGGAGTCTGCTGAATTAGCATCTTCTTCTCTCTTTGCAGGACAAGATGAATGGTTTATTAGTGTGAGGCTAATTGCCTGGTTTGTAACTTAGAGAAATCACAGGAGAGAAGTGGAAAAAAATAACATGGGCGCAGGGTTCATGTGAGACATGTTTCCTCTCAAAATCCCCCAATCACAGGCCCAGTGGTCCTGAAGAGAATCTGTGGGGAATGTAGCCAACCAAACACCATGTAGAACTATCAACGGAGCTGGGAGGGGGACTTAGAACATGCACTGTGAAAGTTGGGAGTCACCTTAGAATAGAGAATGTCAGAGCTGTGAAGGACCTTAGAACACAGAATGTCAGAGCTGTGAAGAACCTTAGAAAATATAATGTCAGAGCTGTGAGGAACCTTAGAAAATATAATGTCAGATCTGTGAGGAACCTTAGAACACAGAATGTCAGAGCTGTGAAGGACCTTAGAACACAGAATGTCAGAGCTGGGAGGGGCCTTAGAACACAGAATGTTTTCCTCATCAGCAAAATGGAGTTGGCCTAGGTGGTCTCTAAGGCCTCTTCCAAATTTGACTTTCTATGTTCTAAGGTTCCTCCATGTTTTAACAGTCTATACTCCATGATAGGAAGTTCCTTCAAGTACTGGCATTTTATAATTTATATAAGATTTCTTCCCAGGAAGCAGTGTTGGACAATGTAGTGGATGAGTCAGAAGTTCAAATCTCACCTCTGATTTTTTAAAAATTAGCTCATTTTTTTGAGGGGGAGAGGTAAGGCAATTGGGGTTAGGTGACTTGCCAAAGGTCACACAGCTAGTAAGTGTTAAGTATCTGAGGCCAGATTTGAACTCAGGTCCTCCTGACTCCAGGGCTCATGCTCTACTCACTGCACCACCTAGCTGCCACCCTTTGATGTTATTTTATCTCTAGACAAGGTACGAATCTCTGTTTGCTCATTTGTAAAAGGAGCTGGAGAAGGAAATGGTAAACCACTGCAGTATCTGGTATCCAGTAACCAGTAAACAGCATCCAGCAGCTAGGTGGAATGGTGCATAGAGTCCTAGAGTCACAAAGACTTCCTTCCTGAGCTCAAATTCAGCCTCAATCACTAGCTGTGTGACCCTGGACTAGTCACTTAACCCTGTTTGCCTCAGTATTTTCATCTGTAAAATGAGCTGGAGAAGGAAATGGCAAACCACTCCAGCATCTCTGCCAAGAAAGCCTTAAGTGGGGCCACTAAGACTAAAAATGCTTGAACTACACAAGATGGCTTCTTTTGTCCTTGGAGTAATGAAGACTTGAGTTCAAGTCTTACCTCGAGCATGGACCAGTAGTGTTATTATGGGCAAATCGCTTAACCTTTCAGTGCTCTACGTGATTCTTTAAGATGTTGACTTGCAACACAGAGTAGTAGTGATAATACTCAAATGGAAGTCAAAAGACCTTTGTTCAAATCTCTGCTTCGCTCCTTACAGACTGTAAGCCTGGACAAGTTATTTAATCCCTTGGCCTCAGGGGTGGGCTAAATGTCTTCAGAGAGCCCTTCGATCTCTAAATTTGTGACCTTCTGGTCTGCACCAAAAGAGAGAGTTTCCCCACTAACCAAGGCTTCTCCATATTAATGAAAGTTCAAGTCTAGATTTAAAAAAATTTTTAAAGATTATTTCCAATTCTGATATTCCATGTTCTAAGTCCCCTCCCAGCTCTGACATTCTGTGTTTTAAGGTCCCTCCCAGCTCTGACATTCTGTGTTTTAAGGTCCCTCCCAGCTCTGACATTCTGTGTTCTAAGGTTCCTCACAACTCTGACATTATATTTTCTAAGATTCTTCACAGCTCTGACATTCTGTGTTCTAAGTCCCAGGGAGAAGAAAGGATTTGCCTGAGATCACAAAGTGAACTAATGGAAGAACTGGAATTCCAACCCACTTCTCCTGCCTCCAAGTACTGGACTCTTGACTTTACATTATCTCACCATAAAGAGCTCCCCAGGGCCTCCCAGGTCTGACATTCTATGTTCTAAGTCCCCTCCCAGCTCTGACATTCTGTGTTCTAAGGTCCTTCACAGCTCTGACATTATATTCAGGTAGTGCAGTGAATAAAGAGTCAGGAGTCAGGATGACTTGAGTTCAAATACAGCCTCAGATAGTTAACACTTACTAGCTGTGTGACCTTGGGCAAGTCACTTAACTGCAATTGTCATGCCCTCCCCTCTCCAAAAAGCAAAAAAAAATATTAACTAATTAATTAATTAAGGGCCCACCCAAAGAGGACAGAGAAAGACAGGGTTGTCTCCAGATTAGAGGTCTAGACTGGTTGTCATTCAGGTCTTAAGCTGGAATTTAGATTGCAATATGTGTTAGTCTTTTTCTCTCCAACTAGAGAAGAAGCAAAAAGAATTGAGGGGATTGGGGAGATCTAGAGCTGGGGGGGGAGGGAGCATATAGATCCAAGAGAAGGACTGAAGCAGGATTGTTAAAGGAAAGACCACAGCCAAAAGGGATTGTACCTGAGCCTCAGCTCCTACTACAGGTATTTAATAAAGTACTCCTTGAGTGATTAAATGGATCACTAGCTTTTTATTCTCAGTCTTCCAGTGACTTCCTATGCAACTGTGGAGAAGTGATTTCCCCCTTTCTGTGTTGACTTCCGTTACAATATATATTTGCTAGACAGTTTATGGGATTAAGGCTTAGTTAGGTGATGTGGTACAGTGGATAGAACTTTAGGCCTGGAGTCAGGAAGACCTGAGTTCAAATCTGGATTATTAGACTTACTAGCTATGTGATCCTGGGCAAGTCACTTAACCCTATCTGCCTTAGGTTCCTGTAAAATGATCTGGAGAAGGAAATGGCAAAGCACTCCAGTATCTTTGCCAAGAAAACCCCAAGTGGGGCCACAAAGAGTTGGACACAACTGAAAAGACTAATCAACAAAAATAACTTCACTTTGGTGCCCATCGAAAAGGTAGGACTTTTAAACTCAGATTTTGGTTCCAATAAAATATACATTGTCCTGTTCTTATCCATTGGGGCCCTTTTTGTCATAATGAGATTTTGCCAGACCCAATTGAGTTAATGCCTCTTTGTTCTCCCTGTGGACACATTGGAAAGGGGAGGTACTCACTTGGAAAATAAAGTCAAGGACAAAATTCTTTCTCCCTGACATTTCAGCACAGACAATTTTCTTTCAGCCCAAATTTAATTCAAGTCAACAAATACTTATTAAGATCCTACTATGTGTGAAGCACTGTGATATCTATTGTGGCAATAAAGAGAAAAATGCAGCAATCTCAACCTCAAATGGCTTATATTATCCTGGGGGATACAATATGCATACAAATAAGTAAATAGAAATGCTCACATTTGTCGATTATTGTTAAATTCATAATAAAAGAGAAAATTAAAAACAAGTCAATGCAAAGTAATTGCAAGTGAAAGAAAGTACTAACCGGGAGGGAGGTGTCTTAGAGCAGCAGCATCAATCAGAGGCAGAAGAGACCTCAGAAACAATCTTGTCCAAACTCATACAAGGGAAGAAACCAGAGCTCAGGAAGGTGGTATGATTTGTCTGAGGTCATACACATAGTAAGTGATAGAAGTGGAATTTGAACCTAGCTTCTCTGACTCCAGAGCCCATCCTCTTTCATTTCAACAGACGTCATCCCTAGGAGGGGGCACTTGAAGGTCACCAGGGATTGTACCAGGCAGGTGGAAGCAAGAGAGTTTAAGGAGCCCAAAGGAAGCCACAAGTGGTTCATCCCAATAGGTGCAGACATCCATGACCTAATTGGATGGGGAAGCAGGGCACAGACCCAAATGAGAATGCCCCTGAAGAATTTTCTGGCAATAGGACCTTCTTGCGTTGAGGTCCTACCCATGTCCTTGTGGGTGCTCTGTGAGAACAACAAAATCATCAGTGTGAGTCTTATGTTGAAGTATCAGCACTAGGAGTGTAGACTGTTCAACAAGGCTCATCTAGGCAGCTAGTTGGTACAAAAGTTAGATCTCAGCACTTAAAATTCAACAGATTCTAATTCAAATCCTGCCTCTCACACCTACTAGCTATGTGACCCTGAACAAGTCACTTAACCTCTGTCTGCCTCAGTTTGACCATTTGTTAAATAAGGTTAGTAATAGCACCTATCTCCTGGGATTATTGTGAAGTTAATTGAGATAATATTTATAAAATGTTTTACAAACCTTAAAGTATTATATAAATGCTAGTTATTGCTATTATTATTATTGAATGCAGCCAAATAAGAGAACCTAGAAACTTATTGAGACCTCCACAACCCCAGCTTTTTCCCACTCTCATAACTCAGTAGCTCTGCATTTGCTGCTGTCCTAACATGCAAAAATAAATCATACTACAGTTAGCTTGTCCCCTAACTCACTGTGTGACCTTGGGTAAGTCTTTTCCCTTCTCTGGACCTTAGACTCCTCCTCTCCAACAATAAAATTATCTACCCACTTATGTAGTGCTTTATCTCATTCAGTCCTCACAAGAATCCTATGAGGTAGGTATTCAAAGTATTGTTATTACAATTTTACAGATGAAGATACTGAGTCTCAGAGAGGGGAAGTGACTTGACCTAAGATAATGACTGGAGAGAAAGGATTTGAACCTAGATCCTCTGAATTAAAACCCAGAGGATACCTGTTTACCCTATACAACATTGATTCCACTCAGAATGGTGAGTCTGAAATGCATTCACTCTAAATGGTAAATAGGTTATATCCAATGAATCTTCAATCTAATGAGGAAGAGGAGAGAGAGAAAAAATGGGGGGAAAGGCAGAAGTGTACATAATTTACATTTATATAAAAAAGATTTGTGCTCCTATTACAATTCTTTCTACTTCCCCAACACACCTTCCTGATTAACACTCATGAATGCATATGTACACACACTGGGATCCTTGTGCCCTCAATGACATGTTCCTGGTTCTAGCCTTGTGTTATTCCATAGTATCCCTTCTGAAAAAGCTGGCCTCAGACTCTTGACACTCTCCCTAGTTTCCCCAGGTACATGGATAACATCAGCCAGTCATCAGGAAAATGGCACTGGGTTCCTCTCTGTTATGTTGAGGTCTGGCTCAGTGCCTGACCTGGTTGCCACTCAGAATTCTGTCAGGATTCTGCAGTCACTAGACCTGTCACCTTGAGATTCACTGCCACTGTCTGTTGAATGCTCATGACTCTATGCATGCCCTTCTTCCATTGGTCAGCCTGCACCTGCCCTCCCCCATATTCATGAGCTGGAAAACTATTTATATACATGGAAAAAGTATGAATTCATAATTAGATGACAATACCAGATGTTGACCTTTCAGGTTTTCAAAATGTTGCGTGTATATTACCTCATTTAAATCCCCCAACTCTGTGAGGGTTAAACAGGAGGTATTATCATCCCCATTTTACAAATGAGGAAACTGAGGCACAGTTAAATATCTTGCCCATTTAGGAGATGAGCTCCTTGTGGTCAAGGTCTATGTTGTTTTACTTTCTTTATATCATTAGAGTTTAGCACAGTGCCTGACACAAAGTAAGAACTTAATGAATACTTCTTGACTGACTACCTCAGGTAGGATTCAAACCCAGATTTTCCTCACTCCAAGGTTCTTTCCCATTATACCACACAGCCTCTCAATGAGCTCCAAAAGAATCTCAGGGAGCAAGTCACTGAGCCAGAATCTGATTAGCTCTAGAGTTTATCAGTCTACCTAAGTAAGCTTCCAGACCCTTCACACAGAGTGGCATCTCTCCCTCCCTCCTTCTAAGCAATCCATACCCAGTTTTCTTGATTCTCCTTCCACAATATCTCTTCCATTCATCCCCTTCTCTTTACTCCTGAAGCCACCACCCTAGTTCAAGCCTTTATTGCCTCTTATCTGGATTATTGCCACAGCCAGCTAATTGAACCCCTGAGTTTCATGCCCTCCTCCTGGAATTGCCAAAATAATCTTCCTAAAGCAGTGGTCTGACCAGATCAGGAAACTTCTGTGGTTCCCTATCACCTCCAAAAGAAAACAAATCCTCTCAGCTTAGCACTTAAAGCCCTTCACAATCTTTCCAGCTTATTGATCAAGAAGCATTTTAGGCACCTACTATGTGCCAGTTTGGAGGGCACAAAGACAAAAGTGAAAAGTACCTTTAAGATGTTTATGAATCTATCCCAGAAAACAACATATAAATAAATGAGCATATATAAAATCCAGAGTATCCCCAAACACTTTAGGGCTGCTTTAAGCTACTAGAGCTTACAGCTACACTAAAATACAAAAGAGGTGGCATCTGAGCAAAGCCTTGAATGGAGTGCTCAGTTTGGGGAACAGCAAGTGGCCCAATTTAAAGGAATCTATAGGGTATTAAGAGAAGCTATTCCAAACTGGATATCCCATCCACATCTGAAACTCAATATATTCAAAACTGAATTTGTTATCTTTTCCCTCAAAGCCACCTCTAGATTATATAGAGTACAAACTATACAAACCCACCTGTGAATCTACAGGGCATCCCGAAAGTCTTAGTGTGATTTTTAAGCTTTAATAGCTTAAAATGTCTTAGGTTTTAACATTCTAAAACTGAACTAAGACTTTTGGGACACCTTATAGATACAAAATAAATAGAAAGCAAATTGGGGGGAGGATACTGGAAGTTGGAGTGATCAGGAAAGGTTTCATATAGAAGGGGACACTTGAGTAGAGCTTTAATGGGAAAAGGGGTTTTTCAGAGGCTACTTGAAGAATAGCAGGGAGGCCAGCTTGTCTGGACCTTAAAGTATAAGAAAGGGAATATCATAAAATAAGATTAGAAATGTGGGCTGGGGATAGGTTGTTAAGGGCTTTAAAAGCCAAATTGGGGTATTTGCATTTTATTCTAAGGTACATAGTAGGGAATTTATTGAGTAGGGGAATGACATGACTGGACCCATTCTTAGGAAAATTCCTTTGCCAGCTGTGTGGAGGATGAATTGGAAAGGAGAAAGACTGGGGGCTGGGAAGCCAATTAAAAGACTATTTTAATAGATTGCATAAAGGGGTATTGAAAGCTGGAATAGGGTAGTGACCACATGAGAGGAGAGAAAGGGGTGAGCGTGAGAAATGTTGTGAGTAAACTACAGCATTTAGCAACTGACTGGGTGTGGATAGTGAAAAAGACAGAGGAGTCAAGAAGAACATCAATTCTGCTGCTAGGTCTATACCTCAAAGGGATTAAAGAAAGAAGAAAAGAACCCCTCTGTACAAAAATATTTACAGCAGCTCTTTTTGTGGTGGCAAAGAATTGGAAACTGAGGCAATGCCCAAGAACTGCAGAATGGTTAAACAAGTTGTGGTATATGATTGTGATGGATTACTATTGTGCTATAAGAAATTATGAAGGGGTGGTTTCAGAAAAATCTAGGAAGACTTGTATGGACTGATATAAAGTGAAGTGAGCAGCACCTGAACAATGTATACAATAGCAGTACTATAAGGTTGTACAAATCAACTTTGGAAGACTTAGTAAATCTGATCAATACAATGACTGGTCATGGTTTCAAAGGACTCATGATGAAACATGCTATTCACCACCAATGGACTTAGATTGCAGACTGAAGCATATTTTCTTCTCTTTCTTTTTTGGATGGGGTTAATATAGGAATTTATTTTGCATGGCTATGCACATTTACAATAAGTTTTGTTTTTCTGGCTTTCTCAATGGCTGTGGAAGGGATAGGAGGACAATTCAGAACTGAAAATTAAATTGAATTGAATTTGTGCAAAAAAATGAAGTGAAATGATAAAAGTGACAGTTTCCATAAAACCTGGTAAAAATTTGTATATACTGACACAGAACAAAGTGAGCTGAGCCAGGCTTGGAGAAAAGAAGGCTCAGGGTGGACATGATAGTGGGCTTCAAATGTTTGAAAGATATGGCTACTCTGTTCTAAAATAATTTGATAATTTAATTCTGTAATTCTAATTCCAAGGGGATAGAAGGGAAAGATATTGTGGAGGTCAAGTTTGACAGCTCCAGTTCAACCAAATATCTGGATAAGAAGGTCTCCCTCTAAGTATATTCCCCTTGATACTGGTATGTAAGTTCCTTGAGGGCAGGGGCTAGTTTTAGCCCTCACATCTAGCACATGTGCTTAATCCATGTTTTAAAATTGAATTGGTTGGAGGGCAGACAACATTATACACACTTTCAGGGCTCCATTTCCACTGGTCCTGAGCTGATTTTGGTTCTGGCTGCAGCATAATCATTTCAAGGCAAATCTAATGATTTCTCTTCCTTTATCCCAGTAAACACCGTCCATCCAACGTGACCTGAGCAGTTATAAAACCTCATTTTTTTCCCCTTCTTTGCATAACTCAGGAAATATTGACACTGGTTTGCCAAACAAAGACCATTCTTCTCTCATTCCATGGGGGAGGAGGATGCAGAAAATAAGAGCCTGCTAGGGCAGAGTCTCCCTTTGTAAGGGAGATGTTCAACATGGGCTCTTCCTCCTAGCAAAGCCAGAATGGTAGGGAGAAATGGGACGGAAAATGGGAGTGAGATACCAATCTATTTACATTTAATTTAATGCTGATGCTCTCAGCTGTCTAGAAATGAGTGTTGCATTCAGCACAAAGGATGGGAATGCAGAAGGGAGGGGAAAGATACACTCCACCCGCAAATGGCAGTAATTATAAATCAAGAGCTTTTCGGTAATATCTGGGTTTCTGTCATCGTTTCCTTGGTAATTAAGGTAGCACAAATAAATCAGGAGAGGGTGGCTGATTTAACTACACCATGGCAAGGACTGTGACTTACCGCTGACACTCCTGGCACGTCCTATCTCCCACCGAACCCTGTGGAGCAGGGGAAATAATTTTGTTTTCTGAAGTAAGCACAGTTCATGCAGATGGTACATTTCCTCCCCTGCCTGCCTCAGGATGGAAATAGGGCTTACGGATGGAGATAGCTGAGCTTAGATGGGCCATGGTTGGCAACAGACACGTTAGTAGGCCCTGTTGTTGGCTTCCAAAGGCTAAGGTGTAAGTTATAACTGAATGCTGATGTTCAGAATTTTGAAAGTACTTGGATTTGGGAGTTGTGCAGGTTTTGACTGCCTACCAGAGAAAGAAAATAAACTGCTCCAAAGTCAAAAGCAGCATCATATAAAAGGCATAAGGACATATTCCTCTAAGGGTACACCATGCAGATCAACCTCATTCACATGCACAGAGCCTGAGGACCAATCTGTCTATAAGATGGTAAGTGTCTAACCTGGAAAGATGTCACCCCTCCCCTTATTGCAACATTAAGGCTACCAGCTGCCATCCCTGGTCAATTCCTGGCCACCTCTGGGCTGACCTGATGGCCAGCTAGGGTTACAGCTAATGACCTCACACGCCCAAAGAGCATGAGACAAAGGTGTTTCAGGGCCAGGGCATTCGGTCTTCAAACAGACATTTATTAAGTACTCATTGTATGCAGAACCTCATGGTGGAAGTTCAAATTTTAGATATGATACTGCTCTCATTCTCACAGATCTTACCATCTGCTAGGAAATAAGACTCACACACAGATGCAATATTAAGATTCAATGTTACATGGTAAGTGTATTGAAGACATGTGGTATGTTATATATGAGATCCCAAGAGAAAAGTATTTTGCTATGCCAGGAAAGGCAAGGTAAGTACATTCCCAAGACAAGCAAAGATGGGAGCAGGTGCCCACTGCAACTCCACTTCCAGGGGGCACTGGTCTTTGGTAGCATTTAAGACACTCTTCCCCTGTCCCCACTATACTGCCTCTCTAGGGTGCTAGGAGCAAGGAACAGCTTTGCCAGGTCTGGACAGTGGGTGAGGATGGACACAAAGAAGCAAAGGATCTTAATTCCCACCTCCATAGGCCCCTGGTTGGCACTAGTTCAGTTATAATTCTCTCAAGCACAGCTGAGACAAGAAAATCTCAGCTCTGCCATTAGCTTGAATTGTGTTTGTGGCACCTGGGCTCCTCCTTCCACGTGGGCCTAATGCTCTCTTCATGAATAGACCAAAGGACTCACAGTCGCCATACCCACCAAGCCAAGCAGTCAGTGAAAGTCAGCAGGATGCTCCAGGATAGGAATATTCTGATTTTTTTTCACTGCCTCTGTGTGGTGCTGACTCATGGAATCACAGAACCGGAGATTTGGAAGAAACTGCAAAAACCATCTAGTCCAACTCATATATGAAAGAAATTCCTACTACAAGATACTTAACAAGTGGTCGTCAGGTCTGTGCTTGAAGACCTCCAATGAACAAGATCCTACTACCTCTCAAAGCAGTGCATCCCTCCACTGATGGCTCTGATTGTGTTATTCTTGACATGAATTAGCTTCTGGAACTTTCATCCATTGCCACTAGCTTTTCTGTCTTCTGGGACCAATCAGAACAAGTCTAATCTCTCCTTTATAAGACAGCTCTTCAAATATTTGAAGACAGTTATCATGTCTCTCCTGAATCTTTTCCAGGAGAAATATCCCCAGTTCTTTCAATCAATCCTCATGATGTGAAGCGAATGCCCTTTGCCCTCCTAGTTGTTTTCCATGTTCCAGCTTATCAAGGCCCTTCTTAAATCATGGCTCCCAGAACTGAACACAATACTCCAGATGAAATCTGATAAGGGCAACTAGGCAACTAGGGTCTTACCTCTTTACTCTTGAAAGTTATGCCCCTCTTAATGCAGCCATAATTCTTTTGGCTATCATATCACATTGCTGAAGTCCACTGAGACTCTCAGATCCACTTTAGAATAACTGCCATCTACCCATGCCTCCCCCATCTTACATTCATAAAGTTGATTTTTGTTTGTACCCAAGTGCAAAACATTCCATTTATCCCTATCAACTTTGATCTCATTAGATTCAGTCTAATATTCTAGCCTGCTAAGACGCTTTTGGATCCTGACTGTGGAATCCATTGTATTAGTTATCCCTCTCAGCTTTGTGTTATCTGCAAATGTAATAAACATGCTATCTGTTCCTTTATCCGAATCATTGATAAAAAATGTTAAACAGCACACAGCCAAACATAGATCTCTGGAGTACTCCACAAAAGACATCCTGCCACACTGACAGTGAGCCATTAATAACTGCTCTGAGTCCAGCCATCCAACAGGGTCTAAATCCATCTGACTTCATTATCTTTTATTTCACATCTCTCTGTTTTCTCCAAGAGAACAATATGAGATACTTTGTCAAAATGTTTGCAAAAATCTAGGCAAACTATATAAACAGCATCCCCACCCTCAACTAATTGAATAACACTGTCAAAAAAGGAAACGAAGTTCCTCTGGCATGACTTGCTCTTGATGAAGCCATGCTGGTTCTTTGAAATCATGGCTTCCCTTTATAGATTTTTGCCAGTCAGTGGCATGGGCTACCTAGGAAGGCAGTGGGCTTCCCCTCACTTCAAGGGATCTTCAAGAAAAGGTACATTTACTGGTTATATTGTAAAAGGGATCTTTATTCATGTAGAGGATGAGCTAAATTAAATGGCTGGACTAAAAGTCTCCTTCCAGCTGTTAGACTCTGTGATTCAGGATGGCAACTGGTTGACCCTACAACTCTCTGAATCTTCCATACTTTTCCACAAGCCCAATACATAGCCTGCCCAAATGCCTTCAGATGGTCCTCCATGGCTTAACCTATAGCCCAGAGCATGACTGGAGCATCCTACTCCCTCACAAACCTGACCCAGAATCCTTATTGATTTTCCTAGGAGATCCTTAATAACCTTGGCTCCATCTGTCTTTTAGCTCCTTGAACTGTAACCAAAGAATGGATTAAAATCCTCACTACAGTA
Organism: Gymnobelideus leadbeateri; assembly: GCA_011680675.1. NCBI lineage: Eukaryota > Metazoa > Chordata > Mammalia > Diprotodontia > Petauridae > Gymnobelideus > Gymnobelideus leadbeateri. The sequence continues at coordinate 815,492 of WOXC01008877.1, read as the reverse complement.
CCAATCAATGGGAAAGCCACCATGGCTGAGCCTGCTCCACAAGGTCCCCACATCTTCATATGTGATAAAGTTACATACCCAAAAGGATAGCTTTAAGCTTGTTTATTTTCAACAGTAATAACCCACTACCAAACTTCCTCCCAAATTCTCATTCATTTGCAGAGGTAAATTCTATTCACCTGCTAAATTAAAGACTGGCAGCAGACACCATATCCTGCACCCATTCCCAGATCAAGTAGGAGGATGATTTACCAACACTCCCATTTCCTAGAGCATGGATTGTTTTGAATGCAATCTCCTGAAGGCATTCCACTGACACTCATCATTTAATAAAACCCAAACCCAAGCTGCCCACAAATCAGCATTGTCCTTTTTCATGCTCTCCTAAGCTAAGCCCAGAAGGCTCAGAGACAAGAATACAGGTACCCCAGAGCTACCCTTACTATTCTCTTTCCTGTAAAGAAAGCTTCTGGTCTGATCCCCCTCATTTTGTAGATGGGAAACTAGGCTCTGAGTAGGTAGTTGACTTGCCCAATAGTAGAGAGAAGGAGGTTTCCACACCCATAACAATGAAATTACTGGAATCAGCCAAAACAAACAAATGAACTAGTGACCCACCCCTCTCTCTGCTCAGCCCCAAATCACAGAATCTCAGAGTTAGAAGGAGTCTTGGAGACCATCTAGCCCAAAGAGCCTTCACCTTCTTTGTGTCAGGGACCCCTCTGGCCATCTGGTGAAGCATAAACACCCTTTGTCACGAGTATGTTCTTAAATGTATAAAATAAATATATAGGATTACAAAGCAAACCAATGCTATTGAAATAGAGATGTAACTTCTTCCTATTCACAGATCCCCTGAAATCTCTCCATGGATCTCTTGACAGGCTCTGGACCCCAGGTTAAGACCAAGAATTGCCTCTAAAGCTTTCCAGTGGCATTGTCCAGTCTTCACTTAAAGATTTCCGGTGAGAAAAGAACCACTACCCCCTAACCCATGTAGCTTGTTCTACATTTGGATGACTCTAATCATCTAGAAACTTCTCCTGACATTAAACCTAAATCTGCCTCCCTGAAACCTCTACCCATTGTTCCTAGTTCTGCCCTCTCAGCCAAAGAAATCTAACAAGTCTTATGCTTCTTTCACAAGCCAGTCCTTCCAGTATTTGAAGACCACTATACTGTTCCCCCTTCTCTATAGTAAACATCCCCATTTCTTTCAATTAATGCTACTATGGCACAGCCTCAAGGCCCCCGATCATTCCAGTGACTCTCTACTAGATGCTCTCAAGCCTATCAATGCCCTTCTCAAAATGTGGCACCCAAAGCCATGACCATGATATCTCCTAAAGAGGGTTTCTTTTTTTTTTTTTTTTTTTTTTTTGCTTTTTGGAGGACAATTGGGGTTAAGTGACTTGCCCAAGGTCACACGGCTAGTTTGTGTGTGTGTGTGTGTGTGTGTGTGTGTGTGTGTGAGTGTGTGAGTGAGTGTCTGAGGCCAGATCTGAACCCAGGTCCTCCTGATTCCATGGCCAGTGTGCTCTATTCACTGCACCACCTAGCCACCCAGAAGGATTTCTTAAAATGTGATCACTGCAATGTATCTTAGAGCAAAGCCAAAAACCTGGCAGAAAAAGGTCATTGATGATTCCTAACACTTTCATCTCTTTCTCTCAAGTGATTCCAGAGGTCAGAACTGGGACCAATATGTGTGCTGGGTTGGCAAGGAGAGAAGTGATGAGGTGAAGAGAGATGGTTTTTTGTAAAAGGGGTGAATTGTGTGAGTGATCAATTCCAACCCAAAATAGCACATCCTAATGACCAGAGCTGTCTAACAAAAGAATGGACTACCTTGTCAATGGAGATGTTTAAGCAGAAGCTGGATGTCCTTACCTTGTCAGAGAGGAAATAGAAGGGTTTTATACAAGTGGTGGAAGGTCAAACTAAAGGTCAACTAATGTTGCTTCCAGCTCTGATTGGCTATGATTCTATATGCATGTACGGCACATCAGATGAACGATGGTGGTCAATGTAACTTCCCTCTTGTCCCACACTATTAAGGTCTTCCATTACCAGCCCATAGATGAAACCTGCTGAGGCCAAAGAGAACACATCTAACCCCTCTTCCATATGACAGTCCTTCAAACACTTGAAAACACTAATCACATTCTCTCTGATCATTCACCTCTCCAAGCTAAACATCCTTCAACATGTCAGCAGCAAGTCAGAGGGAGATAGATTTTGGTTCAACACAAGGAAAACCTTCTTAACAATTAGAGCTATCCCAAAGTGGAATAGGATGCTTTGAGAGGTAGTGCAATCCTTATGACTTGACGTCTCAAGAAGAGACCACTTGTCAGAGATGTCATAGAGGGAATAACTGCTCGGACATAAGTTGGATTAGATGGCTTCTGTGCTTTTTCTAGCTCTGAGGGTCTAGAATCTATAAACTATTTCAAGGCTCCCTCTCTATCTCCTATCCTCCCTCTGGATTCAATTCAACTTGTCAGTGTTCTTCCAAAAATATAGTCCCAGACCTGGATATGAAGCCCCAGATGGGGTCTGACTAGGGCAGACTATTGCTTCTCTCTTCTGTATGTTAATGCTATATGAGAACACAGGAGATTTTAAGCTGTCACATCAAATGGCTAGATTATATGGTGTGGATGGTCAACTCAAACTTCCTTGTCATAGAAGGCAAGAAAGAGAAATCATCATTTATCCAATGATGGGCAACTCTTCTCTCTGCAGACTCCACAGGGTCTGATTGATGGAGCTGGAACCTCCTTCTCACCACTTCACCTGGCCCCAGAACAGGGGAGGGAAGAAACCCCAGCTGGGAACACAGCTGTTGTCATAAAAATGCAATCAGACCCAATGGGCTGAGAGAGGGAGGAGCCAGCCAGGACTGTAAGGAGGAAAAGCAACAACCAAAGAAGAGAAAGAAAACACATGCAGTGGCATGGAAAAAGCACTGGCCTGGAGCTTCCCTTAAGTCTTAACTAAAATCCCACCTTCCCCAGGAAACCTTCCCCAACTTCTCTTAGCTCCAGAGCCTCTCCCTCTTAATTATCTCCTATTTATCATAGATAGATAGACCGACACACATATTTATGTATGTGTTATAGTTATATATATATATATATATATAACTATATATATATATATACATGTATAAATGTGTTTGTGTTATGTGTGTGGAGAGAGAGAGAAAGAGAGAGAGAGAGAGAGAGAGAGAGAGAGAGAGACTATCCTTTTTGTATATATTTGTTTGCTTGTTGACTTCCCCATTAGATTGTAAGCTCCTTGAGATCAGGGACTTTCTTTTACTTCTTTTTGTATCCCGAGTGCTTAGCACAGTGCCTGACACATAGTAGGTACTTAATGTTTATTGATTGATGTAATTATCTGAATCTCAGCTCTGCCACTGAGGGAAATGTAGCATCTTTGGGCTGAAGGGGACCTTAGAGACCATTTAGTCCAATACTTCATTTAAGGGTTCAGAGAGGGGAAGTCACCTGCCATTTGGTGGAAAAGTTTGGGCTCAAACCCAGGTTTCCTGTTTCCTTAGCACAGCGTTCCATAGCAGTGGGACCATGTGTGGCAGTGTGGCACAGGGCTTAGAGTGGCACAGGGTTAGAGTGCTGAACTCAGAGTTAAAAAGACCTGTGGTCAAATTCTACCATAAACATTTGTTACCTGTATGATCCTATGATCTCGGAGCTTATTACCTCATCTGTAAAATAAAGATAATAATAGCGCTTACCTCACAGAATTGATAGGAGTTTCAATGTACATAACTTTCCTCCCACCCTGCATTACTGGGAGCTTCCATTGCAAGATTGTAAATTAAACTCTCTACAACCAAACATGACACATCTAACTCCACTTTTCAAGCCTTAAAAACTATGTACATGTGATTTTCTCATTGTTATTATTTTATAATTCAATAAGCATTTATTAAGTGCCTACTATGTGCCAGGTATTGTACTAAGTGCTAGGGTCATAATTAATAAAAATAAAAACAGCCCCTGCCCTCAAGGAGCTTACAGTCTAATGGGAAGGGTGGTAACAGACAAAAGGAGGCAGGAAAGCAGAGTAGAAAAGGGGGCCCTGGCATGGGGGCATCTTGTTCCATGGAGTTGAAACTGGGTAGAGCAGCAGGTGGAATATGCCTGAAAGTCCAGCGTCCAGCCTCTATAAGGGAAGATACTGTGAGAAGCTTGGTTCACCACCCTCACCTGCTCCAATTAGAGGAGAGAGGAGGCTGTGGGAGGTAGTGTCAGTCAAAGGCTTCAGTTAACAGTATGTGAGATTAGAGGTGATGAGCTTAACCTGGGAAGGGCATCTTGTTCCATGGAGTTGAAACCAGGCAGACCACCATTTAAGAGAATCATAGACCTGAAGCTGAAAGGGTCCTTTGAGGTCACCTAGTCCAATCCTTTCATTTCATAGTTGAGGAAACATGCTCAGAGAAGTAAGTTGACTTGCCCAAGGGCATATGGGCAGAAAGTGGCAGAGCCAGATTTGAACACAGGTTGCCCTGCATCCAGCACTCTTTCTGCTCTGCAAAATGAGGGGTGTTGGGTGAGAGCATCTCTAGAGTCCCTTTCAACTCAACCTAGATGAGTCCAACAGTTTTCTGAGGGACACTGGGAGCTTTGTCTTCCAGGTTAGGCTGGGCCGGGCCAGGGCAGGTGGGCGGTTGGGTCAATGATCTGAAGCTCATTGGTAAGCAGGATATTTCCTAGCCCGGTCTCCAAATCAATTCTGTGAAGCTTAGAAATCACTGAGCTTGAGGCAGAGATGACAAGAACGATAAAATTAATTAGCAGAGCGAGCAGGCAGGAGGCAGACACAGGCCTGGCCCAGGCTACATATCACCTCTCCGGGCTGGCTGTGTGGCTGTATCGGTACTCAGCTTGCGTGGGGAAGGTTATCTCAGGTAGAGTCACAGGAGCGATTGTTTTCCCTTCAAGAGCCTTTCAAAAGAATCTAAGTAGGTTATTGAAACCCAGAGAGCTTCCTGCAAACACCTACTTGTCAGTCAAGTGCAGTCGTGGCTGTGAAGAGCTGGTCTGGGACTTAGCCTACGTTCCAGATGTGCATGCCTTGCTTCCCCTGCTGGTCAGTCCCCAGGTGGACAGCTCCTTCATACCCACATTGGGAAGAGTCCTGCATTAGGAGCTGGAAAGGGAGATAAAGGGAAGATAGGAATATGGAGACAGTGTACAGTGGGAAAGATACTGGATGGGAAGTCAATGGACCTTGGTTCAGATCTGGGTCCTGACATTTACTGGCTAAATAACCTTAGGCAAATGATGTAGTAGGAACAGCACTGAATTTGAATCAGAGGACATAGGTTCACATCCCAGCTCTCCTCCTTACTTTCCAGGGTAATAGCTAAGTCATTTTAAAATCTTTCTGACCCCATGTCCTCATCTATCAAAAGAGGAAATCAGACTAGGTGGTCCTTAAGGTCCTTTCTGGCTCTAGATTCTGTAACCTTTTGGATATGACCCAAACCAGATATGAGGTTTAACAAGAGTTTAATGGACTGACCATGCTCCCAATGGCTCCCAATTGTCTATAGGATAAAAGGTCATCTTTTTAGCTAGAAATTCAAAGCCCAATAAAACCTGATTCCAACATATCTCCCCAGCCACATTTCATATTCCTTCCTTTCAGGCACCCTACAGTCAAGTCAAATTGGATTACTCAATGTTTTCCAATTTCATCTTGCCATAGCCCACTTCCATGAATTAGAGTAAGCTCTACTCTGTGCATGAAATGCATTCTCTCCACATCTTAGCTTCTTGAAGGCAGTTAGGTGAACCAGTGGTTAAATGCCAGGCTTTGAGTCAGGAAGACCTGAGTTCAAATCCAGCCTCAGACACTAGTTGTGTGACTTTTCTCAGTCTCAGTTTCCTCTGTAAAATGGGCTAATAAGAGCACCTACCTCCCAGGGTTGTTGTGAAGATCAAATGAGACAATGAGCATAAAGTACTTTGTCAAGAAAATCTAGCTTTTATTGTCATTGTTCTCTAGGGAAGCAGAATCTTCCCCCCCTTTCCCCACCCCATCCCAACAACTGAGTCTGAATAAAAGGTTTCAAATATTCAGAGGACAGAATAAGAGTCAATTTAAATTACAACCATGGGTAAACAAGTTAGACACGAAAAAGAATTTCCTGAGTCCAAGAACAGTCAGAGGAGAAGATTTTGGCATGATGCTGTCTGGAGGTTATTGGGATGGGGGGGCAGCTCAACTCTTTTTATGGGAAGAAATTTGAGATTCTTCAGTAATCCTCTGCTGGAAATTCTCAGGGCACAAGGGGAGAGGGAGACAAAGATTCAAGGAGAGATTGTAAAGGGCCAAGAGCCAGCTCCTCAGTCAGAGAAAGAACCTGGGCCAACTCTGGCTCGCCCAGAGCTGGGCTCTCCCATCCATGTGAGTTTCTTGAATTCTGTATGGCATACCATCAGCAGAGATCCATCACAGAATCTGCCTTTACCCTGATAAGATCAGGGATTTGAAGCAGGTCCATCTCATTTAATCCCCTCATTTTATAGATGAGTTCTAAAGAATTTAACTAATTTGCCACAGGTGGTAAGGAACAGAGGTGAGATTCCAACCCAGATTTTGTATCTGACTCCAAACCCGGTGCTCTTTCTATTATATCACCCTATTTCCTCCTGCCCATGATGCCCATTTATTTCCCATTTCCTGCTCTTTCCATTCATACAAACAGTGAATGCTGGGAAATTCTACAAAGCTGACAAGCAAAAAGATGCACAAAATGCAATTTTCTGTTTTTTTGCAGGTGTTGGGAGGGGTGGGATTCTTCCAGGGACAGAATTCTAAGCCCCTTCATCAAATAACCAATGTAGACTTCAATGGCCAAACAAAGCCCCCCTCCCATCATTCTGTCCCCCTCCCATCATTCTGCCAGTCCAGGCTCTAGTGGGCACTTGACACCTTAGAATCAGAGAACATAGAATTTCTGAGTTCAAGGGGACCTTATCAATCAATTGGTCAATCAACAAACATTTGCTCTGTGCCAGGCACTGTACTAAGTGCTGGGAATACAAAGACAAAATCATCACTGCCTTCAGAAGGTTTGCATTCTAATGGGGGAGACAACATATACATGGATAAGATACATACAAATCAAATACAACAACGTAAGACTATAGATTTGGAGCTAGAGCAGTTAGCTCTATTATAATAGTAATAGCTAATGGAGCACAGTGGATAGAATACCCAACCTGGAATCAATGAGATTTGTCTTCATGAGATCAAATCTGACCTTGGACATTTGTTAGCTGTGTGACCCTGGGAAAGTCACTTAACCCAATCTGCCTCAGTTTTCTCATGTGTAAAAAGAGCTAGAGAAGGAAATAGCAAATCATTCTAGTAGCTCTACCAAGAAAATCCTAAATGGAATAATGAAGAGTTAGACATGACTGAAATGACTGAACAACAAAACGTTTATAAAGCCCTTACTATGTTACACTGTGCAACAACCCTGGGAGGGGGATGCTGTTATCCTCATTTTACAGATGGGTAAACTGAGGCAAGCAGGGGTTAAGGAACTCACCTAGGGCCATACAGTGACAGAGTGCAATTCCTTTCATTTTAACTGATGGGGAAACTGAGACCCAGAGGCATTAACTGACATCCAAGGTCACATAGTTAGGGATCACCCTAAGGAAGGATTCAAACTCAGGTCTTCCTGTCTCCAAGTCCAGCATTCCAAGTATGGGACATGGCTAGTACAAAGGCAAGATGACGGGAGATGTAGCCTCATGTATTAGGAGTAGTAAGTACTGGAAGCATGGAGGGCAATACATGCAAATAGACTGGAAAAATAGAAAGGTGCTGAGTGAGCGAGAGAGCCAGGTGCTTCAGTGGATAGAGCTCTGGGCCTGGAGTCAGGAAGACCTGATGTCCAGTACAGAAATGCGCCAGATACTGTGCCAGATGCTGAGGACACAAAACCAAAAATGCAATGGTCTCTGCCTTCAAGGAGCTGATATTTTATTGAAAGAAAGAACATGTACATATATATACATAGCTCTGTAAAATATGTACCAGACAAATTTGGGATGGGGTGGGGGGAAAACTAGTAATGAAGAGACAAGGAAAGGTTTCACATGACACTTCAAGTGGCACTTGAGCTGAACATTGAAGCAAAGCAAGTATTCTCAGAGGTGATGAGGGAGGGCATTCCAGGCATGGGGAACAGCCTGGGTAAAGGCATGGAGATTGGAGATGGAATGCCTTATATGAAGGTGTGCAAATACAGCAGTTGAACAAGAACATAGAAGACATCAAAGGAAGTAATTCATAATAAGCCCTCAAAAAATCAGCTGGATCCAGGTTGTAACGAGATTTAAATGTCAAACAGAGGATTTGGTATTTTCTCCTAGAGGCAGCAAAGATAGGGTTGCTTTTTTTTTTTTTTAACAGAGGAGGGACATGGTCAGACCTGAACTTTAGGAATATCTCTTTGGCAGCTCTGTAGAGAATGGATTGGAGTGGGGAGAGCTTGGACACAGAGGGCCAATTAAGAAGCTACTGCAACACTCCAGGCAAGAGATCAAGATATTAAGAAAACATAGATGGGTGGGAGATGGGCAGGGGGAGGATTGAGCTCTAGGTGGGCCAGGTCTGAGGTGGATAAATGAATGGATAGATGGATGGATGGATGAATAAGTAAATGAATAAATAAAATTGGATAAAAAACCTAATAAATTGGGTCATATTGGCCAAAATAAGTTCTTGCCTAGAAAACATAGAGGGTCTGAACTTGGCACCAGTCAGTACAGGATTATGGAAATGAGATACCTAGCCTAGTAATATAGTATCTAGCCTTTATATAAAACACTTTGCCTATGTGATTTCATTTGATCTTCACAACAACCCAGTGAAGTAGATGTTATTATGATCCCCATTTTCCAGATGAAGAAACTGAAACCAAGATAAATTAAGTGACCTGACCAGGGTCACACAGCTATTAAGTGTCTGAGACCACATTTGAACTCAGGTCTTCCTGAATTCAACTCTTTTTCTCAACCCACTATGAAGTCTAACCATGCCCAGTGGACTCTAGGTGCAGTTTGCTTGTACCCATAGCCAGGGCCCATCCGTGAGGGGAGCCCACATCAGGGAGAGGCCTCAGCATAGAGAGAAGAGGCTACAGCATAATGGAGCCTCCCCTCTCATTGAAGCCCAAGCTCACCCCCATCACACCATCCTGCTCTTCATTGACTAACTGTCTTACTTTATTAGTTACAACCATAGTCCTGGCCCTTCAGCACTCACGTTTAATTTACCCAGACTCATCCTCCTCACTGGCATTATTGGCAAATCACTCATAAACCTTCCTGGTTTGAGTGTCTCACCCAGTGAATGGACGCCAGATATTGTAGCCTTGGGCCTAGGGAGAGTGATGGTGGAGATGAGGGGGGCCAAGATGCAGAAAAACAGGTATAAACAGAATTGGAGTGACAGAGATAGATTCAGAGATGGAGAGGCACAGTGGTGATTTCTAGCCTAGTACAGAGAGAGGTTATATAGCAAGAGTACCAGGTAATGGATTGTCCTCTAGCCCTCCAAGTATTGCAAGATATTTAGGACAGCCTGGGATCTTGACTGTGAAGTCTGGAAATGGCCAAAGGAGAGACTGGTTCCCTGGTCATCAGATCTTTCTAGGGCCCCTATTCTACTCTCCATCAAGCCAGATAAGAAGATTTCCCTCCCAAGCATTAGAGGAAGGATGTGGATGGGCCACAGCCCAACCATTCTCCCTGCCTTAGGAGGATAAACAGGTCAGCAAAAACACTGAAAGTTAGTGAACAGGGAGGTCTAGGATGAAAACCCAGACATCATCTGAAACATGATATGTTGCATCCTGTCCTGGCTCTCGACACTTGGCACTTAGATGGTGGGGGTGATGGGTATGGGATTGATGGTGATGATAGTGGTGGAGATGGAGATGGGGATGGGGATGAGGACAGAGATGTAATGTAGATGTAGGCAGGGATGGGGATGGTGATAGATCATGTCCATAGGGAGAATGGGATTAAGGAATAAGGATATAAGGGAATAAGGATACAGGATAGGGGGTTTACTATCACCTATGGTAAGAGTGAGAGTTAAGTCAATGCATATTGACTTGAAAGTGATAGGGACTGGTGACGTCAGCGATGTTTGTGATGGTGATGTGATGATGATTGTGGCCTTGATGATAACAATGTTAATGATGTTGGCATGTAGGTTGATAGTGGTGTAATGGGAGTCAGCATGGTGACAGTTGTAATGAAGGTGGTGGTGTTGTCAGTTTTGACAGTAGTGATATCAATGGTGCTGGAGATGCCAACTTGGGCTTAAGCATGGCATAGTATGTAGGCACTGAGCCAGGAATCTATATTCTAAACCCCATATCTCCCCTCACCTCTCCCTCCCTACCTGAGCCCAGCAGCAGAACATCCTGACAGTTACCAAAGGTGAGGGAGGGAACAAGAATTTGTTCAGCACCTACTATGTGGTAGACACTATGTAAGTGCTTTGTAAATATTATATGTTTTGATCCTCACAACAGTCCTGTGAGGTTGATAAAGAGCCCAGAACCCTCTACCTGGCAGCCCTCTACACCCCTGAGCAGAGTTTGTTCATGGAGCATCATTGACGAACGGGAAAGGTAGCAGTATTTTACCTTTCATGGGAAACTAGAGAATGCATTGGATAGATTGCTAGACATGGAGTCAGGAAGACCTGAGTTCAAACTTAGCCTCAGATACTTGCTAGCTGTGTAAAGGACAAGCCATTTAACTGTTTGTCTCGGGTTCCTCCTCTGTAAAATGGGGATTATAATAACCTACTTCCCAGAATTGTTGTGAGGAGAAATGGCATATTTGTAAAGAGCTCTGAAAACCTTAAAGTGCTCTATAACTGCCAGCTCTTATCAATTCAGAAAGAGAAGCAAGTAGTGCACACTAGCATCTAGCAAGCTTTGTCAATGAATAGGGGAGATCTGATAGATGGAGAAGAGATTGTGGTGGGAGGGGTCAGGAGAGGCATGTTCTGACTGACAGGAGGCTGCAGAATAATCTGTATGTCTTCATCCTGGCATGCTGAGCCCCAGGGTCACCATCACCTGGAATTTCCAGGAAGGAACATTCATTGAAAGGTAAAAATGAGAAGTACAAAGTGAGACCAATGCCAACCACCTCATTTCCCCATTGGATTCCAATCCATATCAAGTGACCTTGGATAACTTAACATCTCTAAATCTATTTCCTCATCTGTGAAAGAAAGGGGTTGAACTTAATGACTTCTAAGATCCTTTCCAGCTCCAAATCTATGATGCTCTGAAAAAAGAAGGTTCATCTACTCTACACTCAGGCCAAGACAGTCAACCAAGCCCCCATCCTCACAACACGTTTTATGCTCTCCCACCTCCGTGCCTTTACTCACCCTGTTCTCTGTGCCTGAAATGTCCTTCCTGGACTTCTTCATGCCCCCAGGGACCTCATCATCATGCAAGATCACATCAACATTGGAACTCACACTTCATCAGTGTCCCTGGAGTGCCTCCTTCCTTCTGGTTGGAAAGGGTAGAGAGCAGATAACACAGAGCCAAGAACTCTTTCCAAGTCCTCCATCTAAGGAGGGAACCCAGGTCAGTCATTTCCTCATTTACCATCCAGCTGTTCCTCTGGAACTCATCATGCTCTTGAGCCAGGTACCCTTCCTACTCCCATCTTACACACACACACACACACACACACACACACACACACACACACACACACACACACACACACACTTGCTACTTAACAGCTTTGTTCATGTGTTAACTGTGAGCTCCTTGAGTGCAGGGACTGTCTTTTGCCTTTCTTTGTATCCCCAGGACTTAGCACAGTGTAGTAGATGGTTAATAAATGTTTACTGACTGACTCCCTCCACTTCTCCATCTTTTTTATTTCCTGTCTATCCTCCAAATTCTAATTCAAATGCTGTCTCTTCTAAGAAGCCTTCCTTGATTCCCCTCCCCACCATCAATAAGGAACGTTCCCCTTGGACTTCATAGGGGACTTTGTACCCCTCTAGTGAATTTATATATTTTTGGTATTATAATTATCTGTGTTTGTGTCTTATTCCTTATTAAACAATAAGCTTCATGAAGGCAGGGACTCTTCCCTAATATCCAGCATTTATGAAATGCCTTATACATAGTAGGTTCTTAAAAATGGTTGTGGAATAGAAGGAAATTGAAAAGATGAGGAACATAGCCAGGATAGTGATATAGACAGATGAACAACCTGTTAGTCAACATCCTTTGGAACTAACAGGTGAATGATTGAGGATTGTTTGCATGATCTCTGCCCTGGGTGGGAGATTAGACAGAGAACTCTGACATCTCTTAGGGGTCTGTGAGAAAGAAAAAAATAGATGATAAGGGGGTTAGATGGAGACCAAAAAATATCTTCAGGGTTTATTTTACTTACCCCCACACCTGTGCCCACAACAACCATCTATGGCCCATGAAGCAAAAACAGAGATATATGTGATTATCAGAATTATAGAATCTCAAAGCTGGAAGAGACATGAAGTCATATAGTCTAACCCCTGCCAAATATATAAATTCCCTCTACAATATCCCTGTGGACAGCTAAATGGTGCAGTCGATAGAGTACTGGGCCTGGAGTCAGGACTTGAATTCAAATCTAGCCTCAGACACTAGTTGTGTGACCCTAGGCATGTCCCTTAACTCTGTTTGCCTCAGTTTCCTCATCTGTAAAATGAACTGGAGAAAGAAATGGCAAACCACTACAGTATCTTTGCCAGGAAAATTCCAAATGGCATCAGGAAGAGTCAGACATGACTGAAAAGACTGAACAACAAAGATATCCCTAATGTTGATCATTCAGCCTTTACTCAAAGACTTCATGATGGGGCACTCACTACCACCCAAAACAGCCCGTTCCATGTTAGAACTACCCTCATCATTGGGAAGTTTTATTCCTTCAATTGATGTGAAATATGCTTTCTTATAACTTCTCCCCCATTTGGTCCTGGTTCTGCCCTCTGGACCGAGCTAAACAAGCCTAATCCCTTTTCCCTGTGACAGCCTTTCAGAAATTGGAAGACAGAAATCATGTTCTCCCTCCATAGAGCCATGGCTCATAGTGACTCCCCGTGGAGCACCTGCAAAGAATGGGAAGAGAACTCCAGTGTTGAGCAGGCACACACCCTGCATCTCAGACAATGGCAGGCAAAGGCCATCAATGGGGTCTATTCAGAGCCCAGAGAGTTGGCTTATTAGCTAGTAGTTAGCTGCAGGGAGTGAATGGGAGTGAATGGCTGCCGGCTCTCTCCATTACATCCTATTTCCTGCTGATGGTATCTGCTGAAACCAATTTCTACAGGGACATTCAGTGGGAAGAAAGAGGGTTACAGAAGAAGGGGGGAACAAAACCAGAGGCAGAAAAATAGAGATGGGCAGGAATCTAAAGCCTCTGGTGGAGGGAGATGCAGGATGATGGGCTGATCCTGGCCAGGGCCAGAGAACAGGTCTCAGTGAGCCACCCTAGGAAGAACATAGATAAAATGGAAAAATGCAAATGCATTCTCCTTCCTTACTGGACATGCACAAACGGAGGATGCCACTCAAAAAGCAATCTCACCAAACATTTGAAAACATCGTGCAATTTATATCTTGTGCTTGACAGAGCATCCAAAAGTAATTTCCACTCTGTGTAGGGATGCTGGCCCCATGTGAGCTGAGGGGGCCCATCCTTGAGGCTCTGTTCCCTGCAATAAAGCTGGGCTGGAGGGCACTGTCCTTGGTCCAGCCCACTGACCAGCCCAAGCCTTGAGGAGTGTTAGTGTCAGCCTGGCCTCTGTGTGTGATGAGAGGGCAGGAACAGTCTATATGTGCTAGGATGCATGAGGTGCAAGCAGGAAAGACTTAAGCCTGGGGCCATCTACGGAGGGAATCCCCCTCTAATATGGCACAACCCAAGTCGCTGTGATTCATCTCTGAGGATCATATTCCGTCTGTCATTTCCGACACAGTATCCAAACAGGATTCTTCTCAACTTTCCTATACCTTTCTGTCCCCTCATTTTCACTCTCTCTCCTGCCCCCCATTCCTCTCTGCTATGTATCCTTTCTGTCTCTTTTCTCCTCTATCCTACCTGTCTCCATCTTTCTCTTCCTTCCTTTCCTGTCCTTTGCCTCTCTTTTTTCTTCCTCTCTCTTCCTTTTTCTATTCTCCTTTTTCTTATCATCTTATTTTCCCTCCCATTCCTCTCCTTCCCACTTCATTCCCTTTCTCTTCTGCTTTTCTCTTTCCTTCTAATCACACTCCCTTTTGTCCCTCCTTATCCCCCTTCTCCCTTTCTCTCCTTTCCATCTTCACTCCTCTTTTCTATATGTTCCCTGGATAAAGAATAAAGGATAAATCACTGAATCATATTGAAAAGGATCTACGCAGCCATCTAACCCACCTCAGTTATGGCCTACACAAGGGCAGCTAGGTGATACAGTGGACAGAGCACTGGACCTGGAATCAGGAAGACTCCATCTTCCTGAGTCCAAATCTGGCCTCAGAGACTTCTTAGCTGTGTGACCCTGGGCAAGTCACTTAACCCTGTTTGCCTCAGTTTCCTCATCTGTAAAAATGAGCTACAGAAGGAAATGGCAAACCACTCCAGAAACTTTGTCAAGAAAACTCCAAATGGGGTCACAAAGAATGGGACATGCTGAAAAGTGACTGAACAATAACAAATGATAACCCTACCTACCAGATGGTCATTCAGTCTCTGCTCAAAGACCTCCAATGAGCAAGAATTCACCACCAGCCAAGGCAGCCTATTCCACTGCTGATAGCTCTCAAGTTCAGGAAGTATCTCCTGACATCAAAAAAAGGCCCAAAGAAATGTCTTCATAACATCCATCCATTGTTCCTAGTTCTGCCTTCCAAGACTAAATAGAGCAAATGCAACCCCACTTCCACGTGAGATAGACAACCCTTCAAATATTTGAAGACAGCAGCTGTCGTGCCCCTTTAAGTCTTCTCTTCTCCAAATTAAACATCTCTAATTCCTTTAGTGTATCCACATATGACATGAATCCAAGGACCTTCATCATCCCATGGATATTCTTCAGCTCATTGATTCCTTCTTAAACCTAAATGCTCAGAGCTGGACACAACATTTCAGCTGTGGTCTGACCAGTGCAGAATGAGGTAAGACATTGGACTCTTTATTCCTGGAAGCTATGCTTCTCTTTATGTAGCCCATGACTCCATTAACCTTTTTGGTTGGCGCATCATGCTGACCCATGTTGAGCTTGTGGTCCACTAATACCCCCTAGCTCTTTTTCAGATAAGCCGTTATCTAATCATGCCTCCCTTATCCTAAACTTGTGAAATTGATTTTTTTCATCCAAATGTGAAACTTTACATTTGTCCTTACTGAATTTCATTTTGTTAGAGCCAGACTAATATTCTAATCTGTCGATACTTTTTTGGAACCTGACTCTACCATCAAGCGTGTTAACTATCACTCCTAGATTTGCATCCTCTACAAATATGATGAGCTTATCATTAATATCTTTATCCAAGCCATGAGAAGACATGCTGATCAAAATTGTCACCAGAGGCATAGGAGGTTACGAAAGGGATAGGATGAAAGGCAGTTCTTTGTGAAACCATCTTGGTTCATTTATTTTGATCTACTCTAAAACTTGGGCAATAGTAATGGTTTCTGAATCAGAGTAATATTCCTCTAACCAGCTTGCTATTGTATAAAATTCTGCCATTGGAAATTCACTGAGGCTATGCTAGGTGGTACAGTATATAGAGCACCAGGCCTGGAGTCAGAAAGACTTATCTTCCTGAGTTCAAATCTGACTTCGACACTTCCTAGCTGTGTGACCCTGAGCATGTCACTTAACCTCTGTTTGCCTCAGTTTCTTCAACATGAAATGGAAATAATAACAGTACCTACCTGGCAGGATTGTTGTGGGGATCAAATGAGATAATGTTTGTAAAACCTTTAGTACAGTGCCTAGCACATAGTAGCCATCATATAAATACTCATTTCTTTTCCATCTCAGTTTTCTAAACTGCAAAATAAAGACAATTAGATCATGTCCCTCCCAGAATTATTGAGAGAACCAAATGAGATAATATTTACCAAATACTTAGCAAACCTTAAAATGTTATTTAAATGCCAGCTATTATTATTATTACTATTCAGCTCTTTGAATTAAGATTTTTGATCCCTGTTAAAAGAAATTTATAGAGGTCAGAGCCAAGATGGTGGTGACTTGCCTAAGCTCTACCCCAAACCTGTCCAAACACCTTTAAATAATGCCATAAAACAATTCCTGGGGTGGTAGAACTCACAAAAGGATATGGGGTGAAATAATTTTCCAATCAAAGACAACTTAGAAGATCATCAAAAAAGGTCTGTTGCACCTGAGTGAGAGTGGAGCATGGTCCAACAAACCATGAGCAAGGCTTGAGAGCCACTGAATCATCAGCAGCAGCTGCTTCTAGAACACTCAGCCCATAGATGGTAAGTGGATCAAACAACTGGTCAGAAGGAAATCACAGGGATCTCTCTGCTAGCACTGAGGGCAGGATTCTGTTGCTTTGCCCATACTCAGGTCTGGGTCACAGTCCTGGGTGGCAGTCCCATGGCAAGGAGGAGCACTAGCACACCAGAGCTTGCAGCCACAGTGGAGAAGGGACCTTTGTCACAGTCCAAGGCAAAAAAGAGTGCTTGTGGTCATTCACAGACCAGAGCATAGGCCAGGGGAATAGTAAACACACCTTGTCTTAGATCATACTACTGTGGAAGAACTGAAAATTTACAGGCCCCTAAAAATGTCTCTGAAAACAGCTACACAACACCCTGAAGCTTGAGATAGTACACTCTCCATCTTAGAAGTAGAGCCCCACACTAGCAAAGAATTAAAAGTCAAGAAATAGTCTGAAAAAATAAGCATATAACAGAAAACAATTCTGACTATAGAAAGTTACTATGGTGACAAGAAAGACCAAAACACATACTCAGAAGAAGATAATGAATTCAAAGCTCCTACATCCAAAGCCTCCAAGAAAAATGTGAATTGGTCTCAGGCCATGGATGAGCTTTTAAAAAGTATTTCAAAAATCAAGCAAGAGAGGTAAGGGGAAAATTAAGAAGAGAAAGGAGAGTGATGCAAGAAATTCATGAAAAAAGAGTCAAGAGGGATGGCTAGGTGGTGCAGTGAATAGAGCACCAGCCCTGGAGTCAGGAGTACCTGAGTTCAAATCTGGCCTCAGACACTTAACACAAAAACTAGCTTATGACCTTGGGCAAGTCACTTAACCCCAAATGCCCTCCAAAAAGAAAAAAAAAGAGTCAAGAACTTGGTAAAGGAGAAAAAAATACTGAAGAAAATAACATCTTAAAAAAACAGATGAGGCCAAATGGGGAAAGAGGCACAAAAATTCACTAAAGAAAAAAAACTCCTTAAAAAGTAAATTGGGGGGGGGGGGGGATAAAATTGACCAAATAGAAAAAGAGCTACAAAAGCTCACTGAAGAAAATAATTCCTTAAAAATTAGAATTGAGCAAATGGAAGCTAATGACTTTATGAGAAATCAAGAAACAAAACAAAACCAAAGAACTGAAAAAATAGAAGACAATATGAAATATCTCATTGAAAAAACAACTGACCTGGAAAATAGATCTAAGGAGAGATCATTTAAAAATTATTGGACTACCTGAAAGCCATGATAAAAAAAAAAGCTTAGACATCATCTTTCAAGAAATTGTCAAGGAAAACTGCCCTGATATTCTAGAACCAAAGGGGAAAATAGTCTTTGAAAGAATCCACTAATCACCTCCTGAAAGAGATCCCAAAATGAAAACTCTTGGGAATATTATAGACAAATTCCAAAGCTCCCAGGTCAAGGAGAAAATATTACAAGCAGACAGAAAGAAACAATTCAAGCATAATGGAGGCACAGTCAAGATAACACAAGATTTAGCAGTTTCTATATTAAAGGATCAAAGGACTTGGAATACGATATTCTGGAGAGCAAAGGAGCTAGGATTACAACCAAGAATCACCTACCAAGTAAAACTGAGTATAATACTTCATAGGGGAAAAAATTGATATTCAATGAAATAGAAGACTTTCAAGCACTCTTGATAAAAAGATCCGAGCTGAAAAGAAAATGTAACTTTCAAATACAAGACTCAAGAGAAACATAAAAAGGTAAACAGGAAGGGGAAATAATAAGGGACTTAATGAGGTTAAATTGTTTACATTCCTACGTGGGAAGATGATACTTGTAACTCTTAAGAACTTTCTCATTATTAGGGCAGTTAGAAGGACTATATATAGACAGAGGACATAGGTGTGAGTTGAATATGAAGGAAAGTTAACTAAAAAAATAAAATTAAGGGGTGAGAGTTAAATGCACCTGGAGAAGGGGAAAGGGAGAAGTAGAATGGGGTAAATTATCTGAAATAAAAGAAGCACGAAAAAGCTTTTATAGTGGAAGGGAAGACGCAGGAGGTGGAGGTGGGGGAGTGAGTGAATCTTACTCTCCTCAGAAATGGTTCAAAAAGGAGATAACATATACACTCAATTGGGTATAGAAATCCATCTTACCCTACAAGAAAGTAGGAGAGGAAGGGGATAAGGATAAGGGCAAACTGGGAGAAAGGGTAGTCAGAAGCAAAACGCTTTTGAAGAGTGGCTGGGTGAAAGAAGAGGGAGAATAGAATAAATATGGGGGAGGGAGTATAAGATGGTGGGAAATACAGTTAGCAATAGTAACTGTGAAAAAAATTGTGAAACCAGTTTCTCTGATAAAGGTCTCATTTCTCAAATATATAGAGAATTGAGTCAAATTTTATAAAAAAAAAAAATAAGAGCCATTGCCCAGTTAATAATTGACCAAAACACATAAACAGTTTTCAGAAGAAATGATCAAAGCTATCTATAGTCATATGAAAAAATGCTCTAAATCACTATTTTTATTTTTTATTTTTTGCCTTTTGGAGGGCAATTGGGGTTAAGTAACTTGCCCAAGGTTACACATTGAGAAATGACTGAAAAATTTGAAGTATGTGATTGCAATGGAATGCTATTGTACTATAAGAAACAATGAGCAGGATACTTTCAGAAAAACCTTGAAAGACTTACATGAGCTGATACAAAGTGAAATGTACTATGTACAAAGTAATAGCAGTATTGTAAGATGATTAGCTATAAATGATTTTAGCTATTCTCAGCTATACAATAACCCAAGAAAGCTCTGAAGGACGTATGATGAAGAATGCTATCCATCCCCAAAGAAATAACTGAAGTGTCTGAATATAGATTGGAGCATACTTTCTTACTTTATTTTTCTTGAGTTTTTTTGAGGGAGTCTATGTTTTCTTTCACAACATGACTACTATGGAAATATGTTTTGCATGACTACACATATATAACCAATAACAAATTGCTTGCAATGGGGGAGGGGGTGGAAAGGGAGGGAGGGAATTTGGAGCTCAAAGTTTTAAAAATGAATCTTTAAAATTGTTTTTACATGTCAATGGCAGAAAATAAAATACTATATTAAAAAAAGAATTTTATAATTGTCTCAAAAGTGGAATGGGATGTCTTGGCAAATGAATCCTCATCACTAGAAATCTTTGAATAAAAACCTAATGTGATCACTTGCCAAGGACAGCAATAATAGCTAGCATGGGACTTGAACTCAGATCTTTCTGACTTCAAGATCAGCATGCTATCCACTACACTATGGAGCCTGCTATACTCACAAGGAAATTCTGACTCAGGTAAGGCTTGTACTAAATGTTCTCTGGCATTCCTTTCAACTCAAAGACCCTGGGATTCTTTGATCTCTCCCTCCTCTGAGCTCCTAGAGCAGCAGTTTTCAGATAGTTCATTTGGTAATTAATCACAAGCTGCTCTGTGACAGCACTTAGGTTGCTTGTTTTCTTGAACAATTTCCTGTGTTTTTTGCTGCTTTACTTTTTCAGAGATGAGAAGGAAGGGGGCAGAGATGGTCTTGTATGTCATAGAATAATAGAATCCTAAACAAAAGGATCTCTTATCACTGGCATGGGAAGGACTGAAGGGAAGATAACTGGTCTTCAAACATGGTGTCAGGAAATCAGTCAGTCAATCAATAAGCATTTATTAAGCACCTACTGTGTAATAGGCACTGTGCTAAATGATAAGAATACAAAGAAAGGCAAAAGGCTGTTCCTGCCCTCAGGGGGCTGAGAGTCTAATGAGAGACACAACATGGAAACAATTATGCACAAACAAGATAAAATCCTGTCAACTGGCCAACACTTTCTTGGCTTTGTGCATGCCCAGAGCCCCAAGCTGCTCCACAAAGTTGACATGGATGGAATTGATTTAACTAGGGAATATCCTTATGCTAAGAGCTGGCATTTATACAGCACTTGAAAGTTTGCAAAGTAGTTTATATACATTCTTTCATTTCATCCTCACAATCACCAATATAATTATTCCCATTTTATGAATGAGGAAAATGAGACTGAGAGTTCCAGTGGTTGGCACAGGTGACAGCAAATAAGCATCTCTGGTGGGATTCAAACCCACGCCTCCATGAGATCAGGTCCAGAGCTTCCTCCCCTTTATTAACTTCCCTCTTATACATGCAACAAGCCCCCTGGATGCCTCCTCTGGACAAGCACAGACTCAATGAAGGACCTGGGAATCTGGGTCTTCACATCTGCACTGACACCCTCCCCCCCCCCCGTAGGCTGTATCATTTTGTACCATAATGCCCTCCTCAGAGAGGATGAGAGACTGGCCAATTGTCCAAACCAAGAAGCATTTGTGAAGTGCCTACTATGTACAAAGTAACTGTATTGAGATCTAGGGACATGGAGACAAAATAGAAAATGATGCCTGCTCTCAAAGAGCTTCCATTCCCTGGGTGGGGGAAGAGGGGAGATATAACATGTCAGCTGATCGTTTGAGGCAGAGGGAGCCAGCACATATAACTTAGGAGACCAGGAGAAGCTTCCTATAGGAGATGGAACTTGAATTCATCCTTGAAGGGATCAATTCCCTTCAAGGAAATCAACAAACATCTAAGAGGTTCCTATGTGCCGGGCATAGTGCTAGGAAGCAAGGAGGGAGGGTAGGTTCTGGGTCTGGATTTGATGCTTAAAGGTCCACATTACAAACCCGGTTCTGCCATGGATCAATAAATAAGCATATTGCTGTTGTTCAGTCATATCCAACTCTTTGTGACCGCAGTTAGGATTTTCTTGGAAAAGAGACTGGAAGGGTTTGCCATTTCCTTCTCCAGCTCATTTTCAAGAAGAGAAAACTGAGGTCAACAGGGTGAAGTAACTTGCCCAGGGTCATACAGTTAGTAAGTGTCTGAGGCTGGATTTGAACTCAAATCTTCCTGACTCCAGGCCCAGTGCTCTATCCACTGCACTCTGTAACTACCCCCAGTAAGCTTCTATTGGGCATCAGCTATGTGCCAGGCCCTGTGACACAAAGGCAAAGGTGAAAACAACTCTGCCCTCTAAGAGCAGAGCCTGAAGTCTATGAGAGAAACAAAATGCATATATACAAGGATAAGAGCTAAGACTGAACTTGGGATTTCATTGGGAAAAGCACTGTGTAAAATTCTGTGGGCCAGTGAAAGTGAACATCTTCTCTGCACCAGGATTCTTAGAAAGGCTACATGACTTACCCAGAGTCACAGAATCAGACTGTGTCAGAGGCCAGACTTCAACCCAAGTTTTTCTGGATGGCTCCCTACTCACTATGCCACACAGCCTTTCATCCTGAAATAAATAGATAGAAAAGCCACGGAAGGTCATTTCAGTGAAGGTGGGTGAGGCATTGGCAGCTGAGGGGAGCAAGAAGGACCTATGTGACATTGGGCAAATTCCTTCCTTTCTGGGGGGCCTCTGACAGACACATCATTGGCAAAGCCCAGGCCTCTGAGACTGGACCTCAGTCCAGACAATCCAGCCCCCTTCATCCTAGCCCCAGATCTGCAGCAGCCCAACGTGGGGGCTAAGAGTGGAGATCCCTGGAGGGAAGCAGAGAAAGCCAATAAAACAAGTGGATCCTGCTAATTTTGTAAATGGGATTTGGTTAGAAAGATTAACGTTGCCACTTCTGGCTAATGTATCATGTAAATTCTAATGATAATATAGCTCCTGCTCCCTCCCGAGCTGTTCAATTATTTCCTGAGGCTCTGAGCAGGATCCATGCTTCACTGGAAGCCTCCCTCTTCCCCTGCCGCAAATAATGAAAGCAGCTTCATGCCGGAGATTGCTCACTTACATTTTCTATTAATTTTTTTTCTTTCAAAGAACACGAGGAAGGAGGGGGAAAAGGAAAGACCTCGCCTTGGGCTTGGGCAGAGCTGACCCATGCTCTTTACTGGTTAATAATAATAACCCCCACCACCATCCCTGTACCATTTTTCATTTACAGAAAGGACTCTATGAAAGTTCTCTCCCGATTAGAGGTTGCAGGGAAGGTGACAAGAGATGCCACCTCTGAGGCTTACTATCCAAGTGACCTTATGTGAGTAACTTAACCTCCCTGAGCCTCAGTTTACTTATCTGTAAAATGGGGATTTTAGACTCGATGGCCCCTAGGGCCCCTTCTAGCTCTGGATCTAAGATCCGATGAAAGTCCTTTTCTGACCCAAGACCTTGTGTCACAAGGGATGAGCATGGTGTCAGTCAAATTCATGCTCTGTCATGCATCTTACTTGCTTCAATGTGTCATATCATAAATGAGGGTCATGGAGGAGGATGTTACAGTCTCATGCTAGAGTCTAGACAGATTTGGCAGGGACCAGTTTTCAGCAAAGGTTATCACTTCCCCTCCTGCCAGGTAAGATAAGCCTCCAGGAACCAGAAGATAGCCTCCAGCTTCCCTGTACCAGGTCCCAAGGCTCTGAACCAGAGGAAGACACAAACAAGGGCAGAGTTGGGATGACCACTGGGCCCTTCATAAGGCAGAATTTCTTGCCAGGTTGCCGGGTCATTCACGAATTCCCTTGCTCTCTGTGTAAAAAGAAACCCCAGGCTGCAGGAACTCCCCAAGAAGAGGCCGTCCAAGCCCAGAACACCAGCAGAGCCTTGGGTCTGATTCCTTCATGGATTTCTCTGCCAGAGGCCCAGACATAGACAAGCTTCTAGACCTAGCACAGAGAAATGCCCTTGGCCTGGGGAGCCAGGTGACATGAGTTCTAATAAATACTCACTGCATGACCTCAGGCAGATCAAGCCTTCTCTTTGGGCCTCACTTTTCCTATATGTAAAATGAGAGGGTTTCATTTACTCTATCGCTTTTAAGGTTTCTTCCAGTTCTGACAGTCATAAGGGTAGGGCAAGGCAAGGACCCTCTAAAATGACTACCCCAGGACCCCTGGCATGGATGAGGAAGGTCTATAATATCTTCCAGCCTGGCCAATTAATAGAGTTACCAGTCCCTGGACAAATGCATCATTCTTAACTATTTATACACATATATGATGCATGTGTGTTATTATATGTACATACATGTAGAGACATAGACAGATATGCAAGCAGTCACATGTATGTGCACACAAATACATGTTTTGCTAGTGAGCTCACAAGTGGAGTCATCTTACCTCTCCCCTTTCTAACTTTAGTATCTTGCCTCTAACCCAAAGGCAAGCTAAGCTCAAAGGGAAATAAATGTTTTTGAGAGGGAGGGATCAGACCTTTCCTCCCGCTCCCACCTGGAGCTGTCCAACAGCTCTCCCAGTCAGGAATAGCAACCAGACTTGCCCTGTCTCCCCCAGAAACCACAATACCCCTCCTCTCACCCAGAGGAAGGTAGGAGTGGGGAAAGAGGGAGCCTGGGATGGGAAAGGCTTGGACGGATCTCCAGGTGATGTAATCAAGTTTCCTTTATTCCTCCATCCCCTCTCTTTTCCCCTCCTTTAATCACCTTATCTTCCTCTGGGTGTTTCATGCTCCTTCTGCCTGTCTTTCTCCTATCATTTGAGTTCTTTCACTCCCTGTTCCATCTATTTGTCTCCCTCTACTAACCAATCTGCTTCTCTCTGTCTCTGTCTCTCCACCCCACCCACACACACTTCAGGTCCCCTACCTTCTCTCCCTTCCCCTCCATTCCTTCTCTCCAGTTATTTCCACTTACCCATATTTCTGTTGGTCTCTCTCTCCTCTGATGCCTGCCCAGCTCCCTCCCTCTCTTTATCTGGCCCTGGCCCTGACACAGTTCATAGTATCCACAAATGCATCTTCCTTCCCTGCTCCATCCCCCATCCATGATGGGAGGGGGGAAGGGAGGAGGGAAGAGTGACCAAGAAGTCAAGGGAGAAGTTATCAGACCCCCTCCTGCCTGCAGCCCTGGTTATCTCCACAGCAGCAAACAAGTCTCCCCGCCACACAATAGGCCCGACGTCTATCCCCGCAGCTTTTCAGAGCAGGGAAGCGGCTTTAGGAGCTTCAGACAATGGAGGAGAGGTATTTACCCATACCCCTATTCACAGCCTTAACCTCCCCACCTCAGCCAGGAGACTTAGAAAGCAGGGATTGGAGGCGGGGCTTCTAAGCTCAGAAGCTCTGAAAATATCACAACCTGAGCAAAGCTGACCTCAGCCCCAGGACCACTGCAACAGACCAACATCAGAACAGTAAAGCATCTCTATGGGCACAGAGTTAATTCTACGGGTAAAGGGACTGATGCTCCCAAGAGCAAGGAAGGAGACCCCCAGCTTGGTCAGTGTATTTCCCAAACTGGAAAAAAATTCAATTCAATTCAACAAATGTTGAATTAACTATTTTCTTATGTGCAAGACCCATACTGAGCCCTAACCCAAACTCAGAATGAGGTCTGACCTCTGGGGAAATGACCCTTCTAGAAGCAATGGACTGGACTGGGTGACCTCTGAAGTCCCTGGTCCAAGTCTGGGGATGGGATCAGACCAGGCTTGATCAGGATGACCTTGGTCCTGACAAGTTCCCACTTTATTTGGCAGGATCAGCTAGTTCCCTGGCATCCCAGTGAGACCCCCTGGGAACATCCTGTTTCATCTCAAAGATCTGGCTGAATTTTAGATAAATGTGGAGCAAGTACTCAATAATGCAACTCCTAAACCCAGCTCACCTGCAATCACACACATCTCCCCAGCCAGGCTCCTCAGACATGACGCTAGACCTGAGGCCCAGTTTCTCCAGGTTCCCCTCCTCTTCCCTGCCCCTACTTCCCTCATGAGCAACAGACAGCTGAGGAAAAAAAAATAAGCAAAAGGATGTGAATTTCAGATTTTTCAAAATAGAATCCACTTCTATTGTTTTTTATGTCCCTTCAGGAAGAGAAAAAAATTATACAAATATATATATATATATATATATATATATATACACACACACACACACACACACACACACACACACACACACACACACACACAGATGGGGGGGGGGCACCTGGAATTTGTCTATATTGTTCTTGACTAGTGCATTGGAAATAATCCTGGACTAAAGGTCAAGAAGCCTAGACTCAGCAGTGGATTTACTATGTGACCTCAGACAAGAGCTTCCTCTTTCGAAGCCCTCATTTGCCATTTGTAATATGAAGGGGGCTTGGACTGAGTGACTTCCACAGCCCTCCAGGCTCTGATATTTTATGTTCTGTGAATGTATCTATATGCAAGAAACTCTCAACCAACGATCCTCTGAGCATCAACATGAAGTGAGGCATGAAACAGGGGAGACTTTTGTTTACCAAAAGTGTTTTGCTTCTGTCTTTTAAAAAATGTATTATCTCTTCTCTCTTCCTTCCTCCCCAATAAAACAATTTTTTAAATCCTTAAAACAAATATGCATAGCCTAGCAAAACAAATCCCTACATTGACCATGTCCAAAAGTGTATGTCTCATTCTGAATTTTAGGTTCATTACCTGGCAGGAGACTGAAGGGAGGTGGGGAGGAGCCTGATTCATCCTTTAACCTGTCCTAGGACCACTCTAAAAGACCAGCATCAGAATAATGATAAAGCACACAAAGTTAGCTCAAAGGATAAAGGCACACTGCCTCTTCTAAGGGCAAGGACAAGGGCAAGAAAGGAGGCCCCAACTTGGCCAGTGCACATCCCAGACAGGAAAAATTTTCAAATCAATTTACTAAATTCCATTAGCTGCCCTACTATGTGCAAGATCCAGAATAAGCCCTAACTCAATGTCTCTCTCTTATTACATTAATCAGAGTTCTAAAGTCTTTTAAAGCTGTTTTTCTTCTATAATGTTGTTCTCTTATATAAATTGTTATCCTAGTTCTGCTTACTTTAATCTGGATCAGTTAATAAAGATCTTCTCAGTTTCCTCTGAAAACTGTCCATTTTGTCATTTCTTATGACACAATAATATTCCACTATATTTCTATACCACAGTTTAACCATGCCCCAGTAGGCAGGTACCTTCTTAGTTTCCTATTTGGGGCCTTATGGATGTACACATGGATCCTTTTCTGCTATCTTTGATCTCTTTGAAGTATAGGCCTAGTAGTGATAGAGTTAGGTCAAAGGGTATGCAGCACAGAGTTCCAAATTGCTTTCCAGAATGACTGGACCAATGACTCCACTGACCATGCACTAGTGTGCCTGTTTTCCTGCAGACCTTCCAACATTTGCCATTTTGAGAATGAGGTCCTCTGGTATTCTCTGATTTGATGCAATCAGGCCAGGGTGTCTTTGCTCTGGTGAATGGAATATTAAGAGCATAATTTGACACACCCTTCCAGAAGAAATGGCAACATTGATTTGCTCATGATTTCAGAACTGGAGGGGTCTAGAGGGAGGAGCATATGCTTGCAACACTAAGGTGGTTGGTGAGGCTGTCAAGAGGATGGATAGGGAGTAGGGAGTAAAGCATGACTGGGGCCATCTTGAAATTGCAGACCCAGAGAAACAGTCAACAACCAACACAGAAAGGTCACAGGGCAGAAGTTCCATGGATAAAAGGGTTCAAATCTGTTGGGTCTAGGATGTGGTCTCCAATGTGTGAAGCAAGGCAATTGGGGAGGCTCTTGAGAGGATGGCTGGGCATATGGAGTGAAGTGAAGCATGGCTTGGGCCTTCTTGAGATAGTGGTCCCCCCTACTCAATAACCTCCAGTGACTCCCTGTCACCTCCAGGATCAGATTTCAAGCCTTTCATAACCTTTCCAGTCTTCTCCCACTTGACTCCCTTTCATGAATTCTACAGTGCAGAGATACTGGCTTCCTTAGTGCTTTTTGAGCACAGTTCTCCATCTCCCATCTCCATGCCTTTGCACTGGCTGTTCCCCATGACTAGAATGCTCTCCTCACTCATCTCTGCATTCGGGTTTCCGTAGCTTCCCTCAGGACTCAGCTTCAATCAACTTCTGCAAGAAACTTTTCTCAGACCTTCCAGCAGCTAGTGCCTTCCATCTATTCCACAGATAGCTGTGACATACCTAGTTATTTTCAGTCTCCCCATCAGAATGTGAGGTTCTTAAGGGCAGGGACTACTTTTGCTTTCTCCCTGGTGCTTAGCACAGTGCAAGGCATACAATAAGCATTTATTCAATGCTTTTTACCGGTGGATAGTGAGATCCTCCAGAAGCTCTTATTTGTGAATATTTTCCTGATTGCATCAAGTCAGAGAATACCAGAGGACCTCACTCTCAAAATCCATAACCATTCAAAAAATCAGCCTAATAATCCATACAGAAAAGACCAAGTGGATGAAGAATGCCTATTATCCTCAGTTTGACATGACATCAGATAAGTGATCAGCAATATCACTAAAGTGAAGAGATTAGGGCCTTGCTCTGAATATACTAAAATTCAGAGAGTGCTAAAAGCATTTACAATGCTTCAGAAATATAGAAACAATTGAGCTTAGTGCTTCATTAGTGGTTATCAAGAATATTTAACAGTTTTTTGCTACCACAAAAAAGAGACATTATAAATATTTTTTGTATATATAGGACCTTTTACTATTTCTTTGACCTCTTTGGATATAGACCTATCAATGATATACCTGGGTCAAAGGGCAAGTACTGGTTAGTCAACTGAGTAATGACTGAATAAATTGTTGATATATAGGTGTGATGGTATATATAGATGTATATAGATATAGATATATAGAGATATATAGAGAGATATATATAGATACATGTATAGATGTATAGATGCTATAAGAAGTGGTGAAATAGATGATTTCAGAAAAACATAAAAAGATTTATATAAACTGATGCAGAGCAAAGTGAACAGAATCAGAACAATTTATACTATAACATCAACACCACAAAAAAGAACAATTTTGAAGACTTTTACATACTAATGATGTATAATGAGCAGAACCAGGAGAATAATTTATACAATAACAATTCAAAAAATACAAACAACTTTGAAAACTGTAAGAAGTAAGAGCAGTACAACAACATTCCATAATTCCAAAGTACTAATGATGAAATGTTTGATCTACCTCCTGACAGAGAGGTAATAGGTGTGTGTGTATGTGTGTATGTAGGTGTACATATAAACACATACATGTACATATATAAGTGATAGATGCTAGTTCATGTACAAATGTTCTTGTACATTCATGTATGCATATATATACATGAACCTATGTGTGTATGTCTCATGTGGTTCACATGTGTGCACAATATACATATAAATACATACATATATAGTGTGTATTGTATGTTATACATGTGTGCATATTACATATCATAGTATATAATAAATGTATTTGTATATGATGGATAGAGCCATTTCAGTTGTAAGTTCCTTGAAAGCAGGAACTATGTTTTGCCTTTTTCTATATCCCCAGTGCTTAGCACAGTAACTGGCGCTTAATAAATGTTTATAGATTGACTATATACATATGTGTGTACATATACATGTGTGTACGCATACATATATGTGCATGTGTGTGTTGTGTGTATACATATACATATGCTTACATATTTATATATTAATTTATATATTAAACACAACCAAAAAAGTAATTTGTTTTGCTTCATATTCTTTAAAAGAAATTTATTTTTTCTCTTTTTTCAATGAGATGGAGAGTCATAGGAAGAGAAAATAGATTTCTGTTAAATTTTTTAAAGCATTTAAAAATAATAATTAGTTAAAAGAAGGATACCAATTAACTTCCTCCCCCAGGGAGGTACTGCATCCCAGATTAATTCCTGCCTGCCACTCTGCCTTATCCTGAGGCTTCTACAAGAGCAACCTCACAGCCTCCCGGGATCTCCCCTCAGCTGAATTTGTCTTTAAAAAAGTTGACTTGGACTCACCTTTGATGATCCTTGCCCTAGGCACAAAAATTACTTGTTACAACTCTATGGGAAGAGCACTGAAATAGTCCATTGATACATATATCTCCAACAAGCCGGGCAAATGGACAGTGATCTGAATAATCAGAAGAGTGGACTGCATTGCATTTGGGGAATTGTGCCTCACCTCCAATGAGACCAGCCTTCTTCCTGACAGCCAATCAGTAAAGACCTAGTAAGTGCCCACAATGCACTAGGCATGGTACCAAGTGTTGTCTGGGGATACAGCAATGAAAATGAAAGACAGTCCTTGCTCTCCCAAAACCTATCTCTGGGTGGTGCTATGTGGCCTCCATTCATAAATCCCCAGAGCCTCTGAAGAACCAGGACTGCCAATGACCCCAAGGGGATCGAAGAGCTATATGGTGCATATGAGAAGGATGAATTAAAATTAACAGGGCAGACCTGTGTGCAAACAAAAATTACTGAAAAGGCTGCCTCCAGGAAACATATCCTAGGAAAAGGAAGTGGGCTAGTCACGCTGTAAAGGCAAAGAGAATAGGGACCCAGAGTGTAAAACATGGACTCTATTGTTGTTGTTCAGTCATTTCAATTTCCAAGTCTTTGTGATCCCATTTGGAGTTTTCTTAGCAAAGATACTGGACAGCTTCACCATTTTCTTCTCCAGATAATTTTACAGATGAAAAATTGAGGTAAATGGGGTTAAGTGACTTGTCCAAGGTCACATAGCAAGTAAGCATCTGAGCCCAGATTTGAACTCATGAAGAGGATCTTCCTGACTCCAGGCCCTTCCTGACTCTACTCACTATATCTCCTGGATGCCAAACTCACTGGATGTTAACATCCCTAGAGAAAGGCCTATAGTGCACTCAGCAGAGAATTTATGGAATAATCTCTCTTTTCTTGTCCCTGGTCAGGGATTCCACATATGAAGTATTGCTCTAGATGCTGAAATTTTAAAAGAGCAACGATAAACTGGATAGCACAGCACCCAAAGAATGCAACACAGATAGTGATGATCCCTAGGTCCATGTCATATGAGGATAATTTGAAAGAGCTGGGGGTGTTTAGCCTGAATAACAGAAGACTTAGGGGGAAACATGACAATTGTCATCATATATAGGAAAACCAGTCACATAGAACAGGGATCAGATGTGCTCTCTTTGGCCCCAGAGAGGAGAACCAAGAGCAATGAACAGAAGTTCCAAAGAGATGAATCTAGTCCTGATATCGGGGAAACTCCCAAAGACTCAGAGTTATCCAAAAGTGCTTCCATGAAAGGTGGTGGGTTTCTTCTCATGGGGGTCTTTGAGTAGGGGCTAAATGATGACTTGTTAGGTAGGTTATAACGTTGTAACCATAATTTCAGATATGGGTTGGACTATGCGGCCACTGAGGTATCTTCTAGCTTCAAATTCCATGATTCTGAGATTCTTCGATAAAAATCCCACAGATTCAAAGGCATGTATGTACTCTCCAGCATCTGAAGGAGAACACAGTGTTGTGTACAAACTGATTCCTACTCTGATTGTGAAATGTACAATGGGAACATTTTATATCTTAGAAATCAGAAATTGCTACAAATCAAGGTCTGATTTATTTTTGTCGATCATCTAGGCTTAATAAAGTGGTGGAGAAAATATTAAGAATGCAGATTAAATTTTAAAATGTATCCTGAATCTTTTTTTCATTCATAGAGCTGATTGTTATATATTTACCAGCACAACCCTGAGTAACGTCAATAGGTCCTTTGACATATTTTCCCCTCCCCTCAAAGAAGGCTACCATTAAGTGTGGATATATGTGTGTGTGTGTGTATATATATATGTGTGTGTGTGTGTGTGTGTGTGTGTGTGTACATACACATATACATAAACAATATAAATATATATAGATATTTGTAATCATACACATACATATACATATACACTCACCTTGACATATTGAAGTATAAATTCTCAATTGCCCATGAAATTGTGTCATGCTATGATACCAATAACCCAAAACCCTAGATAATCCCCCAAGCATTTCTATTCAACTTCTTGGTGCCCTCCATGATACTTTGACATCAGACTGTGCTTCCTCACTGGGTCTGACTTTAGCTGATGGCATTCATTTGCATTTCTTGAGTTCATATTGATTGCTAGCAGGAAGAGGCCAGACACTTTCTGGGAGGGAAATGAAAAGTTTACCTTCAGTTTGTTTGCTTGTTTTTAATCCAACACAGATAATCTACAAATTGAACAAGGCTTGGAATCCATTTGATGGCCAAGGGAAGCCTGCAGAGTGGCGTGTGGTGATGCCTTTCACAGGTAGATAAAATCATAGACTCCCAAAGTAGAAAAGAAATTCTGGGGACATTTAGTCCAATCCCTTCATCAATGAATGAAAAAAAAATTATTAAGTGGTTCCTATGTACAAAGTGATGTGCTAAGACCTGGGGATACTGATATTGAAGCAAGACAGTCCCTTCTCTTGAAGAGACTTGCATTCTAATGGGCAACACAACATATATAAAAGGTTTCAGCTTCAAATTCAATTTAAAAAGCCTCATGACCCTGAGGGCATAGGAGCAAAGCAAATGGTGATGCATCTGCTTTAGAGTCATTTCCACTGATAAAATGATATCCATTTCTGACATTGAACCATGTGACAATGCCAGAACTTTGATAGTGGAGACCTTTTTTTTTCTTTTCAGTACCTTTGGGAGCTATGGCTGCTGAAGAGACAGGGTCAGTAGTCCCTGTAGAGGCAGTGGCTGGACTGTGTCTACTCACAGGCTCTTCCCCTGAATGATGCCTGTAGGGTACCAGGCTGGGAGTAGAGCTGATAATCAGGGGGTGTGGGAAGCAACACATTCCTGTTTCCAGTTCTCTTGGGCACAGGGTCCTGGGCTGCCTCCACTTGGATCTGAAGGAAGGTGGTGATAACAGTCAAACCTGCCTGGCATGTGCTGCCCCCATCTTTCCTTGAGATCCCTCACTGCTAGGAAGAGGAATCTTCCCCTTAATATTGCCCCAAAGTAGCCATCTGTCCTCAGCTGAAAGACATTCAGTGATAGAGTGTTCACTCCTCCCAGGGCAGCTCACTTGTTTTATTGCTAGAAATCTCTAAATCTTTGAAAATTCTTTGTTATATTGAATAGAAATATGCCTCCCTGGAACTACACAGATACACTCACATACACACACACACACACACACACACACACACACACACACACACACACACACACAAATTGCTTTGCCCTTTGGAACTAAACAGGGCAAATCTAATCCCTTTTCCATATGACAGCCCTTCAGATCTCAGAAAATAAGGATCATATCTCCCCAAAGTCTTCTCTTTGAACACTGGGCCAAATTTTAAATGAAAATGAATAGGGATAAATATAAATTCTACACCAGGTTTCAAAAAAGTCAACTTCACAAGAATTAATGGAGGAGACATAGCTAGATGGAAATTCATCTGAAGATCTAGGGAGTTTAGTGTACTAAATTCTCAAAATGAGCCCGTGTTGTGATTAGTATGGCAGCCAAATGGCAGTGAGGTTCAATGGAAACAGCTCTGACTCTGCAGAAAGAAGGTGTCAATTCAAATACAGCTTCTAATGCTTACTGCCTATGAGGCCTCAGGCAGGTGGCTTAGCCTCATGGGCCTCATTTACCTCATTTGTAAAATGAAGGGATTGGATTAGATGCTTGCTGAGGTTCCTTCCAGCTCCAGATATATGATCCTGCCATCTCAAGAACACTAATGTCAAACAACTCTGATCAATGTGGTGAGCAACCACAATTCCAGAGGACCAATGAAGAGGTTATAAACTCAGTGTGAAACATAGCTTTTAGATGTGATCAAAGCATGAGTTTAAGAACTGGAGGGTAGGAAAAATAGATAGATGGATAGATAGATAGATAGATAGATAGATGGGTGGATAGATAGATAGATAAGCAAGTAAGTGAATGAAGGAAGGAAGGAAGGAAGAATTGGAGGGTGTAGCACTCAATCCCTCCCAAAGCCTTCCTTTACAGAGAGTTGGGATGTGAACTTTGCAGGAAACTCTTCATTTTCCATCAGCAGTTGAGTCTGGCTTTGATTCCATGGGACATCAGACCTCTGGGTTTTCTTCTGCCTATCCCTAACACTCTTAGTAGCTTCTTTTTATGTATTGTATTCCCTCATTAGGTCATAAGCTCCTTGAAGGCAGGAACTATCTTTCTTTTTCTTATTGGCATCCTCGGTGCCTAGTACATAGTAGGTGCTTAATAAATGTCTACTATACATATTTATTACCAAGATTTGGAGAAGGGTTATTTGTTTGTTCTTTTTTTTTTTAAAGCAATTAGGGTTAAGTAACTTGCTCAAGGTTACAGGGCTAGTTATTTATTTATGTGTGGGTGTTCATTTTCTGAGGCCAGATCTGATCCCAGGTCATCCCAACTCTGGGGCCAGCACTCTTACTCATTGTGCCACCTAGCTGCCCCCATATTTGTTTGTTCTTAATGGGCCAATAGGAAAGATAGGTTTGTGCTCACTGGGAAAAAATTAATTTTAAAAATTTAAAATTTTAAAATCAAATTTTTAAAAAGTTCATGTCAGTCATCAAGTATTTAAATACTTACTCCATGCCTGACACTATCCTAAGCCCTGAGGTGAGAGTCCCACCTTATCCTGACCCCAGTGGAACACATCTGAAGTATCATCTTCAGTTCTGGGGGCTGCATTTGGGGAAGGACATTGATAAGTTGGAAATTATCCAGAGGAGGGCAAACAGAATGATAGTTAGTGCCAAATAAAGACTGGCTGAAGAAACTGAGGATGGTTAACCTGGAGAAGAAGAAACACGGTAGATAGTCTTCAAGTATTTGAAAAGCTGTTGTGCTGAAGAGGAATTGGAGGTGTTGGCTAGTCCCCAGAAGGCAGAGCTAGGGGCAGTGATGAGAGGTTGCAAAGAGGCAAATAAGAATAAAAATGTTGTCATTTAGTTGATTAGTCATGTCTGACTTTCCATAACCCTATTTGGGGTTTTCTTGGCACAAATATTGGAATGATTTTCCATTTGCTTCTCCAGGTTATTTTACAGATGAGAAAACTGAGGGCAATAGTTGCTTGCCCAGGGTGAGTTGCCCAGGTCACACAACTAATATGTGTCTGAGACTGGATTTAAACTCAGATCCTCCTGACTTCAGGACCAGTGCTCTGTCAACTATGGTGCCACTTAACTGCCCTCTCAAATAGGTTTACTATAAGGAAATACTTCTAATATCAAAGGCTATGTGTACTGGGCTGCTTTAGAAGGTGGTGGGCCCCCCCTCAATGGAGGTCCTCAACCAGAAGCTACATGAGCCCTTGTACCAGTTGTGACATCAAGGAGACTTTTGTTCATGTGTCAGTTGACCTAGCTAACCTCTATTGTCCTTTCTGCCTTTTTTTTCTTTTTGACAGGGGAAGGTAGGGTAATTGGGGTTAAGTGCCCAAGGTCACACTGCTAGTTTTGTGTTAAGTATCTGAGGCTGAATTTGAACTCAGGTCCTCCTGACTCCAGGGCCAGTGCTCTATTCACTGCACTGCCTAGCCATCCCTATGGCCCTTTCTGACTGAAATGTTATGAGTCGTTGATTCTTTTCCAAGCCAAATGTCCCCAATTCCTTCACCAGGTCCTCACATGGCCTGGTTTCCATCCTCCTGTCATCCTGATCACCCTCCTCTGGATGTATCAAGAAGCTTTTTAAAATATGGTGCCTAGGGCTGAGGACATGGGACTATTCCCTCCATTCTTTTGGAGGGATGGGGAGATGATGTATAACAAGGGATGAAGAACAAAAAAATGACTTTGGGAGCTATCAAATAAAATCTTAAAACAGGACTGGGAGGAGTCCATCCCCTTCATGTTAAAGAGGAAGAAGCTGAGGTCCAGAGAGGAGAAGAAACTTATTTAAGGTCATAGAGCCTATTAGTGGTAGAGCTTGGACTACAACCCTGGTTTCTGAATTTCTAGTTCAGAGGCCTTTCAGTGATAACCTCTTTTTTTCCTTTTTAAGAGTTCCTCATTTGTTCCTTAGAACATTCCTGTGAAGAAAGAAAGGCAAGTAGTATTCGATCCATTTTCCAAATGGGTCAGCTGAGGTTGAGGAGCAAGATGATCCAGCCAATTCAAGAAGGCTATTATTACTTGAACTCACATCTCATGCCTCTGAGCCCGGGGGGTCTTTCTCCCTTGGACCACTGTGTGCCCCCTAAAGGAGCAGTAAGTGCCATCTCCTGGGAACAGGTCTCCCCTGCCCTATCCCCAGTCCTAGGCAAGGCTTTCCAGATGGTCTTCTCTCCCAGGGCCCAGATCACTGGGAAAATTCCTCACTTCTCTCATCCAGGGCAGGACCACCTGGCTTTTAGTGAACTTAGAGAAATACAGGTCAGCTCAGCTCAGGCACCATCTCCTACAGGAAGCCCATTCTGATTTCTATACACACACACCCAGTTGCAAGTGACCTCCCAATTTCTTTTTGTGCATTTTACATTGAATTTTCTCTGTCCCTGCTATTTCCTTCTGATAGAAGATCATCTCCTCAAGGAAAGGAACTATTTTTCATTTTTTGTCTTTTAATCCCCAGCACTCAGTCCAGAGCCTGGAACATAATGGGTACTTAATAAGTGCCTGTTGAATTGAATTGAGCTGAACCAAGCAGACTGACAAGACCCATTTTTTTCCATTTCAGAAACTGATGCTAAAGGTCTGTTTCCATGAAGAAAAGAAGGAAGGAATGCTTCTTAAATGAAGCTTCATTGTATGGCCTTGCTCTGACCATCTGGGTCAAAGAGTGGGGGTCAGAAATAACAAAATACTATAATACCAAGGGTCAAATGAGTCTAACAGGGGTGTCTGAGTGGAAAGAGACCCATGGGGTCTCTCTCTGTGTCCATGTAGGGTATCATACCCTTACCTGCAGGTGCTCTGCCCAAAGGAATGTAAATTTTGATCACTGAAATCTCCCAAGACATATTGGAGTTTGCAGGCTAGATTTCTTTTTTAAGGACCATGCCTTAAACCCAGTTTACTCTGACTCATTGACTGGTCAACAATAGGTCCCAGGCCAAGCCCCACTTCATGGTTATTGGGCCTTGATGGCTCATACTGAATAGTAATGAATAGTAAGTGTTTCTGTTTGGGCCAGAAACCATGAAGGTCTACCTCTCCCAGACTGATTTTTTATTAGGTAAAAGGGGCCATTCCTTGACTCATTTCTTACCTAGCCTTAATCACTGAATGGGCATTGCCTCAGTTAAAGTGAGAACCGGGAAAGACCTTACTTTTAAAAGATCAAGGTCTCCCATTGCATCCAGAGCCATCTTCAGTTATCCTAATCTATATCTTCCCGATGAACCCAGAAGGCTCCAGAGGAGAGAGTGAGGCTGGTGACATTGCACAGCCCTCCCTCACTTAAATCCAATTCACTTGCAAATCACAGCATCATCTTCCTGATGATGGTCCCCTTCAAGAATGAAGGACAAACAACAGACCCATAGGGATGGATGTGTACCAGAACAAGAGTGGAAATTGGGAGCCAACATGATAGGACTTAAGGTGGAAGGGACCTTCAAGATGATTAGGTCCAGTCGGTGCCATAACCAGTAGCATGCCTGAGTCAAGCAGCACAAACATTCAGTTGAATAGGGGATGGGGCATCAAAGAGCCCAGCATACTGTTATGTGTCTACTCTGGAGGTGGGAAGTGAAGGGAGAGCAAGGTCGGGCCAGACAGGAAGAGGAGGAAGCTACCATCTGGCAGTTTCCTATTTTAATGAATTACTCTTGCCAGCTTGTCAGGAGACATCTCCCCATCTAGGTGTTAAGCTCGGTTATTTCTATGCTGTTGAAGGACTGAAAAAGCTATAAAGATCCCATGTAAATTTCCACATCCTAGAAAAAAGCCCTAGTTTCCCCCTTTTCCTTCATCCTTGTCCTGGCTCTGACTCTAGATGAAGAAGCTCAGACCCAGAAAACTTAACTGATCACTCTCAAGGTACTGCAGGAAACATAAAGAACACAGGCAGGATTCAAACCCAAGTCCTTGGATTCCAAATCCAGGGCTCTTCCTGCAGCAGCTACTGAACTTCTAGTTCTACTGCTACCAAAAAGACATTATAGGACTCATAGCAAGTCCCTAGGTCTCTGTTCTTTTGCCTTTGAAATGTTTTTCTCTGCCTACCTTGCAGGAGTGTTGAGATCTAATGGAATAATGTGGGGGTGGGGGAAGGATTTTGGGAAGCCCTCAAAAAATGTAGTGGATGTTTTCCTCTATATTTTTCGAGGTCTGCCCAAAATATTTTGGCAGGTCACAGGCTGTGCAGGCCTGAGCTAGGGAATGCTTTATAACATAAAAAGAAGGTAGTGATCTGGTTGCAGCTGCAGAAGCATAGGACAAAGTGTGCTGGGTCTGCCTCACCCCTCCAGGGCTATGTGGTGTTTGGGATGATCTGCATGGTTTCAGTGCTAGCTGCTAGAGGCAGGACAGAAGTCAAAAAGGAAGGTACTCAAACCAAATGTCAAGTGACTTGTGAGAACTCCAGTGGAAAGGATATCAGAGTCAGTCCTCTGTCAAAAAGATAGGCTTGACAGTGCTAGCTCAGTGTTTGACCCTCAGTGGGAAACCTTCAGACCCAGTTAATATCTGGTTTGTTGTGAGATCATTCCTTTTACTTCCCATCATGTCTCTGGCACCTGACTCCAAGCATGTGCTTCAATGTACTGAGGGGAGAAGAAAGGGGGAGGGGAGGAGAAGAGGAGATGGAAGGAGGGGGAAAGAAAGTGGAAAGAGGGGAGGAAAATGGGAGAAAGGGGGAAAAGGGAGGGGAAGGGGAAAGAGGAAAAGGAAGGTGGGGAGGGGAGGAAGGAGCTGCTGAACTTTGTCCTATATTCCAAAGCAAAGCAATGCCCTCCTCACAAAACATGAGTCATCATTGCTATTATTTTCAATTCTATTCCCTGCATTTCTCCTGTTGCTCTGACATCTGGGTTTTCACTCAGCAGAGTCCATGTTTAGAAGCATTTGTCAAGTGACATCACCACCTTTCTCTCTCATCACCTTTTCAAAGACTCAGATCCCGGGTCACCTACGAAGTCTTTTTCCTGATTTCCCTTCTTACTAGTGTCCTGACCTCTTACATCCTGTTTTATCTTCTCTCTATCCAGTCCTCAACAGAATATAAACTCTTTGAGGGCAAGGGAAGTTTCCTTTTAATTTTTGCTTCCTCAGAAGCATCATGAAATGGATAGGGAGCTAACCTCACAGTCTAGAAAACCTAAGTTCAAACACTGTCTCTGACACATATTAGCCATGTGACCCTGGACCTCTCAGGGCTTCAGATAATTTCTGAAGGCTGTCAATTGCAGAACATCTGAAGATTTTTATTAGTAAAGAGATTTCCTCATTCCCTATACCAATCAATAAATATTAAGCATATATTATGGGGCAGCTGGGTGGTACAGTGGTTAGAACATTAGCCTTGGAGTCAAAAGAACCTGAGTTCAAATCCAGTTTCAGACACTTGACACTTACTAGCTGTGTGACCCTGGGAAAGTCACTTAACCCTAATTGTTTCACCCAAAAAAAAATATATTATGTTGCTTCAGTGTGCTAAAGAGGCAAGAGACAAGTTCCTTCCCTCAAGGAGAGATATCTAGCAAATAAATATATAGAAAGCAAGCTATTTACACAATAAATAGGGAACAATTAATAAAGAGAAGGCACTGGAATTAAGAGGAGTTGGGGAAGACTTCCTGTAGGAAGTGGGATTCTAGTTGGGATTTAAAGGAAGCCAGGAAGGTCAGTAGTGAGAGTAGAGGAGAGAGAGTATTCCAGACATGGGAACAACCAAAGAAAATTCCCAGAGCAGAGAAATGGAGTGTCTTATCCATGGAACAGCCAGGAGACCTGTGTCATTGGATAGAAGAGCACATTTTGGGGAGTAAGGTGAAAAAGACTGGAAAGGTAGGAGGGGGCTAGGCTATGAAGGACTCTGAATGTCAGAGCATTTTGTATTTGATCAAATATGGATAGGGAGCCACTGGAATTTATTGGGTTGGGGTGGAGGGAGTAACATGATCAGGCTTGCACTTTAGGAAAATCTCTTTGGTGGCTGAATAGAGGTAGACTGGAGTGGAGAGAGCCCTGGGGCAGGCAGACCCACCAGCAGGTTATTGTGTTAATCTAGGTTTGAGGGGATGAGGACCTGCACTAGAGGGAGTGGTACTGTCAGAGGAGAGAAGATGTGCAAAGGTGAAATTGACAGGTGCAAAATGGTACAAAGGTGAAACTGACAGGTCTGGGCAACTGATTGGATATGGGGGGAGGGGGAAGGGTGAGAGATAGTGAGGAATCCAATATGACTCCTGAGTTGTGAGTCTGAGGGACTGGAAAGATGGTATTGCCCTCTATAGTCATATGGAAGATAGGAGTCATCGAGGGTTTAAGGGGAAAGACAATGAGTTTTGTTTTGGATATACTGAGTTTAAGATGTCTAAAAAGCAGTTGGAGATGAATGTTTAGATGTCAGCAGAGTCTGGAACAGGATAGGTAGATTTTGGAATCATTAGCATAGAAATGGTCATTAAAATCATGGGAGCTGATAAGATCACTAAGTGAAGAAGTATAGAGGTAGAAGGGAAAAGGGACCATGACAGAACCCTGAGGTATACCCTATGGCTAGAGTTTGTGATCTGGAAGAGGATTCAGCAAAGAAAACCAGGAAGTA
The DNA here is from genome assembly GCA_011680675.1 of Gymnobelideus leadbeateri. Taxonomy (NCBI): domain Eukaryota; kingdom Metazoa; phylum Chordata; class Mammalia; order Diprotodontia; family Petauridae; genus Gymnobelideus; species Gymnobelideus leadbeateri. Next base: position 775,373 of record WOXC01008877.1, on the reverse strand, counting down.
TTGGTCAGATGGGAAGGAGGAGAACCAGGAGAGAGTGAAGAAGAGATATAAAGGAGGAGAGAGTGGGCCAAAGGCTTCGGAGAGGTCAAGGAGAATGAGGATAGAGAACAGGCTTTGGATTTGACCAGTAAGAGATCATTAGTAACTTTGGAGAGAGAAACTTCAATGGAATGATAAGGCTGGAAGCCAGATCATAAAGGGTTAAGAAGAGTGTGAGAGGAGAGAAAGTAGAGGCACTCGTTGTAGATGCCTTTTTGAGGAGTTTAACTACAAAGTGCATAAGAGATGTAGGATGGTGGCTAGTGGGGATGTAAGAATCAAGGGAGGGTTTTTTTCAGAATTGGGGAGATACAGGCATGTTTATAGGCAGTAGAAAAGAAGCCAGTAAGTAGACAGGGAGAGATTGAAAATAAGTGGAACAGTGGGGATGATAGAAGGGGCAATCTATTGGAGGAGACAGGATGGAATGGGATTATTTGAACAAGTAGAGGGGCTAGCCTTGGTAAGGAGTGAGGCCACTTCATCAAGTGAGACAGGGGTGAAGGAGGAGAGATAACAGAAGGCACCTGAGTGATTGGAGATGAGGAAAAGGGAAGAAGAGAGAGTTCATGGTGAATGGCCTCAATTTTTTTTTCTGTAAAATATGAGGCAAAGTTCTCAGCTGAGAAGGTGGAGGGAGTGAGAGCCATGGTGGGTTTGAAGAGGGATAAAAGGGTTTGGAAGAGCTGCTGAAGAGAGTGCGATAGTGAGTGGATAGGGGAGGTATAGAAAGATTGCCTAGCAGCAGTGAAGGTCCAGTTGAGACTGCATAACATAAATTTGTTGTGAACCCAGTCAGAAGAGTAGCGTGATACTCTCCACCTTCCTTCATCAGCACATATGTAAAAGAGGTGACAAATGGTGGGAGTGATCCAGGACTGAGGCTCAGCTGAGCAGAATGAGGGATATAATAAGGGGGTAAGGAATTCAAGAGATGAGGACAATGTAGAGTTGAATTGGTTCACCAAGAGGTCAAGATGGAGAGAAAAGAGTCACTAGAGCAGGAGATGGCCTGGAAGGAAATTGAGGGCTCAGGGTACTGGAGGTCATGGTGTAGTGTTTTGTAAGGAAAGGCAGCAGGAGAATTAAAAAGACAATAGATTAGGTCAGATAAGGGGATTTTGGAGTTCTTGAACATAGAAGTGGTATATTTGTGGGTGATGGTCAAAGCTATGGCCATCTTTATGTGCAGCTGAGGTGGAATGGAAGAGCAGTTTGTGGGAAGTAAGTAGGCTGAGGAACTGAGTGGTTAGGGTATTTGAGGGGGAATCAATATACATTGAAGTCCTCTAATATGAGGTCAGGAATTGAGGAGGAGAAATTGTGCGGTAGATATCAAACTCATTGAGGAAGGAAGGGAAGTGGCCTATAGGATCTGTAGATAACAGCTACCAGGATTTTGATTGAGTGGTAGATATAAACAGTTTGCTCCTCAAAGGAAAAGATGTTACTCGGTGATGGAGGAAGGAGGAAGACCTGGAAGTGGCAATGGGGAGAAAGAATTTTTCCAACTCCCCCAGCCCAACCAGTGAGCTGAGGAGGATGAGTGAAGGTACAACTAGTACTAGACAGGGTGGCCAGAGGAGCTATGTCACCAAAGGGAGACCAGATTTCAGTAAGAACCAGAATGAGAGAGGAAAAAAATTTAAGATTTTTTGTCTATGTAACAGACATTCCAGAGGACACGGTGGAAGGGCTAGGTGGAGTCAGGATGAACTTTTAGGGTGGGAGGATTAAGGGGGATGGAGATGAGGAGTCATGGGGGAAGGGCAGGTGCAATGAGGTTTGAATGATGATCTGCAGGAGTTCAGAGTCACTGGGATGTGAAGGGTATGACCAGGTATGAGAATGTTTGTCAGTGAATGAAGGGCACCACTCCTATTCCCTCAAAAACTAGGCACAGCAGGAGATGGGAAGTCAAAGGGAAATCACAGGTCCAACACACACACACACACACACACACACACACACACACACACACACACATACACACACACACACTCCCTAGTGCCTAGCACACTTCTGCATGTAGTAGGTATTTCATAAATGCTTGATGGAATGAATGAATGAATAAATAAATGAATGGAGATAGGGTTCAGTACCTCATAAAAGCTGACCAGATCCTATCCTTTGAGACCAATGGGGTGGTGCAAGGGCAAGGGAGCAGGAATCCAGAAAGCAGCAGGAGCCATAAATCATATTCTAGAAATGGAAGAATCACTGAAGATCACCCATCTCGCCTCTTCGTTTTACATATCAGTAAACTAAGACCCAAAGAGGTGAAGCAACCTGTTCAGAGTCCCAGAAATGGATCTTTAACCCAGTTCTTCTAACTCCACACCCACTGCTCTTGCCACTGATCATGTCCTGAACTCCTTAACCCCTAGCTGTGCAGTCTGCTCACCTAGAAACACTCAACCACAGGGGCTGGATGAGAAAAGAGAGAATCAGACTTTATTGGAATGTCAATCGAAGGGTCAGAAGCCAAATCCCAGGATCCATTCTCTCTTTGGGAACAGCTTGGCTAAATATTGCCTGAACCTCCCTCCTTCCCTGGCCACCCAGCCCAGCCCTGCCCAGCCCAGCCCAGCCCAGCCCATCAGTGTAATGGGGCTGAAGGGAGCTCTCAGCTTTTTATTAAATGCTAATCGAGAATCAGGCAGAAGTACTTTAAATGCTAGCTTTTGACAAAGCTCCTGGTTGAATCTTGACAACTTAATGAGACGGTGTTTTGTTTATGCCCAGCTCAGGAAGGAAAGAGAACGGGCATACTCCATTGTGCCAGATGGAGCCAAGCTTTTTCATTCCAAAGCTTCTCATTGCCCCGTTACCCCTACCTAATGGGGAGGGGAAGAGCAGTATTCAGAAGAAGAAGGTTCCTACACACACACACACACACACACACACACACACACACACACACACACACACATCCTACATGCAGAAACCTTTGATTACAAATCATAGAGGACCAGTTATCCCAGGATGGTAAAAGTGGAGAGGGAGATAAAGAAAAAAGGAAGAGAGGAGGGGGAGAGGAAGAGAAGGAAGAGGAGAGAAACATGGTCCATGGGTCCTGACCTAGGAGTCAGGACACCTGGGTCCTAATCTGACTCTGCTACTAACTCCTTGCAGGACCTAAAGCAGGCCAGTGTCCTTCCCTGGGCCCCAGCTCTGAGACTAGATGGTCGCTTCCTGCTCTGACATACTATAGAACATCAGAAAGTCAGAGACAGCATCCCCCTGTAAAGGCACTTGAAGGGAGGGGGAGTAAGGGAATAAGGAGAAGAGAAGGGGGAGGGGGAAGAGGATCATGAGATCCACAGAGAAAGAGGCACAAAATCAGGGAGGATAAACCAATGAAACCTGTGTCCTCCCCTCCAACCTTAGCGTCCAGGGACCCCAGGATTGAATTAGCCAGAAGGAGGTAGGGCTGGCCATTCAACTTTTGATTAAAACAATACTACTTCATATTTACTGAGCACTTTAGAGCTACCGATTGATTTTATGTCCGTAATTTCATTTAATCTTTACAACAGTATTACGAAAGAGGAAAAGTGAGAATTACTATTTCTGTTTTGCAGATGAAGAAACTGAGGCTGACCATCCCAAGAGATGACTTCCAACTCGAAGGAGGCACCCTTTGAAGTGGACCTTGGAGAATGGGGAGAAACCAGGTGCAGAGAGGGAGAGGAAACTCCAAACAATCAAGAAAATTGCCATTGCACCACAAGTTTGGGGCCTGCCTTAGAGGGATACTAGAAGCCTGTGTAAGGAAACCAAGAGTTTACATCTTCTACTCCCAGCTAGGGTTCAGCTAAGTGGTTAGAGTGTCAGGCTCAAATTTAGGAAGACTCATCTTCCTGAGTTCAAATATGGCCTCAGACACGCACTAGCTGTGTGACCCTGGGCAAGTCACTTCACCATGTTTGCCTCAGTTTCCTCATCTATAAAATGAGTTGTAGAAGGAAATAGCAAACCTACTCATTATCTCTGCCAAGAAGAGTCCAAATGGGGTCCTAGAGAGCCTGAAATAACTGAACAACAAAGAGTTCCCTACCTTCCTTCTTAAAATGCTCTGACAGCTCTAGTTCTCCCAACTCAGGACTGAGCCCAGGATTTTTCTGGGGTATACAGGCAGGGAAGGCATCTCCTTAGAGCCCCTCCCCCTTTTCCAGCTCTCCCCTCCATAGCTACCTCCCCCACCTGCCCAGCTTCAACTCCCCATCTGTAACCCTAACGAGCCACTGACAGCACCATCTGCTTCCCTTCCTAAAGGAAGGAGGGTGGAGAAGAGAGATGGGCAGGAAGCAGAGAGTAGGGGAGAAGGGGTGGAGAGGGAGGAGAGAACCGGTAGGGGAAGAGAAGCTGGGAAAAGAGAGGAAAAGGAAAGGCAGAAAGAGTAAAGAGTACTGGCTTTCACAGACACCTTCCTCTGGCAGTTTACACCACCTGTCTCCCATTGCTGAACTGAGGGCAGGGAGAAGCACAACTATTACAAGGGAAAAAACCCGGGGTGTCACAAGCAGGATGCCTGGGTTAGAAACTAAAGCTCTGGTTTAGAATCTAAAGCTCTTTCTCTTCTCTTTACCTCAGTTTCCCCACATTGTAAAATAAGGGGGCTGGACTGGATTATTCCTTTCAGCTCTAACATTTTATGTTCTAGAATCTCATAGGCAGTTTGGTACAGGTCCAAAAGTACTGAGTTTGGAGTCAGAGGACTTGGGTTCAAATTCTGTTTCCATCAATCACTAGCTATAAGATCGTGGGCAAGTCTGTCAGTCTCTCAGATCCCATTTCATCTTCTATCAAATGAAGCGGTTGGGTTACACAACTCAACCTCTAGTTCCCTTCACATCTGTATCTGTGATTCCACAACTATTTATCCTCCAGAAGCCAGAAAGTTCCTCCTCAGAAACTCAGCTCTTTCTGAGGAATTTCTCTCTGTAGACACTGGGCCCCAGGTCCCTCCTTTTAGCCTGGAAGAGAAATTAACGACAATCCTTCCAAATCCCAGAGTGCTTTTTGGGGCTGAAGCCCAGTAGCTGGAACTCTTGGGACCTCTTGGAGACAGTTTGGAGGAGCATAGTTTCCAATTCACTCATTTCTTAACTCATTTCTAGGGTTCTCTCCACTGAGGATCACTGCAGGGTATAATAGAGAGGAAGGAGACCCAGGAAAAAGGGAGTCAAAGAGGGAGCAAGAAGAGGAAGAAGGAAGAAGAAAAGGGAGGAGGACAAAGAAGAGAGAAAGAAAGGGAGGAGGAAGAAGAGAAGGAGGAGAATGAAGGAGAAGAGGGAAGAAAAAGGAAGGAGAAGAAAAGGAAGGAGGAGCAAAAGGAGGGGGAATAAAAGGAGGGAGAAGGAGGAAGGGGAGAAGAGGAAGGAGGAGAAGGGGAGGGGAAGAGGAGATAGGGTGAAAAGGAGGGAGAGAGGAGGAATAGGGGAAAAAAGAAGGGAAAAGGAAGAAGGAGGATGGGAGGAGATAAAAAGAAGGGAAAAGAGGGAGAGGAGGAGGAAAAGAAGAGATAAAGAGGTAGGAAAGGAGGAAGAGGAGGGGGTAAAGGAGTGAAGAGGAAGAGGAGTAGAAGGAGGGACGAGGAAAAAGGAGGAGTGGAAGAAAACAAAGCTTTAGGAGTAAGGGTCAGCTGGAGAGTTGGGAGGAAGGCTCAGCGAGGACTGACACCTCCCTGAGGACTGGTCAGAGATTTGGCTCTACTGGCTGCAGCTGGACAGCTATCTCCAGCCCCACAGCTCCCCTGCAGGAGGGCTTGAGGCCAGGGTGGACCCACCCAACAAGCAGCGAGACCCAGGCTCCTGGAGACCTGACTGCCGGGGCATCACTCGGGCTGGAAATTAACCCGCAGCTCCCCTCCCCCCCGAAAAACCCATCGCAGACTCACGCTCTAGGCACCAGGCTTTTTTTCAAGTTCGCCAACACCGCCATCTACCGTGGAAAAGAGGCACTGCACCCCGACATCAACCTCAACCAGCCGTAGTCTCATCCCCACGGATGAGCTCTATGGCTGGGCCTGGGCTATAGGTATGGTAAGAGGGTAAGGGTCAGTTCTGTCTCACCTTGGTGCTAGTCTTCAGGACACTGAATTCAAGAATTATATGTAACCTTAGTGACACCCCCACTCCCGCCTAACAACTGCATTTCCCAGACGAGGAAACTGAGGGACAAAGATGGAAGGAGTCTTACCCAGAGCATGTTATAAGTCTATGGCAGCGTCTGGATTAGAAGCCACACTTAAATGCTCCACCAATCATAAAGACTGAGGAGGGCAAGAAGGGAGCAGGAGAAGGAAAGGGGGATCCCCATCACTGAAAACTCTCAAGCAGAAGCTGGCTCAAATAAGCATTTATCAATCAATAATTCTTTGCCAGGCATTGTGCTAAACACTGAGGTTACAAAGAAAAAGTGGAAACAGCTTCTTTGTTCAAGAAGCTTGGATTCTAACATTCCAATAGAGGAAACTATGTGTAAAAAAAAGATGTATACAACAGACACAGAGATGGAATATTGACCATTTCTCCATGGTTTGGGGAAATAGTTTCATGAATAGGGTAAGAGGCTGAACTAGAGTTTTTCTAAGGTCTCTTCCACTTTAGGGTCTGAGATTTAGTGCCAGAAATTTAGGGTCATCCAGTCCAATCTCTTCATTTTACAGATGGGGAAACTGAGACCCAAAGAGGTAGAGGGACTTGGCCAAAGTCACTCCGGCACATGGCAGAGCCAAGATTTGAATGCAAATCCTCTGTTGCCACATCCAGCAATCTCTCCAAGGTACTGCCTCTCTACTGAGTCCATGATTCAATATCCCAGTCCATTAGATTAATTACAGTAATTAATAATGGATCACATTTATATAGTGTTCCAAGATTTACAAAGCACTTTGAAATGATTTAATCTTAGTCAATATCTTTCCTCCCCCTGCAATTTGGTCTAAGGGAATTATGCCCATCCCTCCTAGTCCCAGTAAAATCTGCCAAAGACCCTAAGAGGGCCAGGATGTTTAATTGGCAAGTCTCTACATAGGCTGTGATCCAGGGATCTGCTCACTGAACCTAGCACTGGTCTTTAAATGTCTTTGGGCTCTCCGAGGCTACAAGCCCAGCAGAAATTCCTCCATTCCTCCTACCCTGATTCTCTTCTCCCCTCACCCCCAGCACACACACACACACACACACACACACACACACACACACACACATCTGCCTTGTTGACTCCCCTGGTCTAATGATCACAGGACAGTGACATAAGACTCAGCTTGCTCTCAAAGGGTTTTTTGTATTTTGACCAGTGAAAGGTACTGACTCCCACCTCTCAGAACTCTCTCCAGGGACTTAGCCTCCAGACAAAACTGTTTCTTCCCAGATTTAAGTGTCAGTCCTTCCTACCTGGGGGTAGGTCTCATAGGAAACTGGGCAAACAGCTTCCAGTGAGGAAGCCTGATAGTGGACAGCGGCCCAGGCTGAATCCTTGTTCTGTAACATCAGACATCACCCACACACACATGCACACACAGACATATCCCACCACAACTGTTTATGACTTGCTACTAGTCCATGACTTGTCCATGGGGGCAGCCCCCTTTTTTGTTACCCTCCTAGGCCAGTGTTTCTAAAGAGCTCCCAATAGCAACAATCAAGGGAAAGAGATCAATAATATATCCAAAAATACATGTTTATAGGCAGTGGGACATAGTAGATTAGGGACTAGATTCTAATCAGGAAGGTCTGAGTTCAAATTTTGTGTCTTGACATATTCGGGATCTGGAACAAGGAGAAGGGACAGTTAAAAGTTTAACTCAGTTCTGGCCTTTCCTTAGCTTTTACCATCTGAGGCAATCCCTGGGGTCAAAGGTTATTTACCTAGAAGGGAAGGGGATGGGGCGAAAAGACAGCACAGACTATTTGATTCTCCTATCTCCCTTCTAAGCCCTTCATTCCCCAAGCACCCAGAGAGCGCAACCAGAGAAATACTTTCTGAAACAAAGCAGAGTTATGAAATTGATTTCTCCAGAAACAGTGAGAATCAGTTTTAATTATCTTTATCTCTCTTCCAGTTTTTTTTCTCAGCCCCAGCCGCTAGGTAATCCATTGCTATTGACTTTCCCCCAGCACCTAGTGTTGAGGGGTTTGCTTTCTAGGGGGGTGAGAAAAACAAAACAGCAACAATGATGCCAACATGGACTGCCTAACCAGGCACCACCCCAATCCCTCACCCCTTTTCCACCTCAGAGCCCATTTCCACCAGAGCTACCACTGAAGCCACAGATAGGGGTGGGAGGTTGGAGGCAGGGAGGGAGGAGGAAGCAGCTTGAATCAGAGCAACCTGACCTGGACCATCAAGAAACCAAAACCAGAGCCAATATTGACCCAGAGCTGAAGAACCCCTCTATCAGTGCTCCAATAAGCTCAACTCTCTAGAAAGTGAATTTTACACCCACTCACATCTGCACTGAGTGGTTTTATTGGGGGCTTTAGTGAACTCCAAGTTCAATATGAGCTCATAGTGTGATATGGCAACTAAAGAAACTACATGATCTTAGGTTGTATTAAAAGAAAGATAGTTTAGAAGACTAAGAGCCATTCTCTGATAAATACATGGCCAAATTATATGAGCAGTCAGTTTTCAGAGGAAGAAATTCAAACTATCAATAACTATATGGAAAAAATGCTCCAGGTCTCTAATAATTAGAGAAATGCAAATTAAAACAACTCTAAGATTGCACCTCATACCCAACAGATTGGGGGGGAAATGGAAAAAAGAGGAAAATGACAAATGTTGGAGGGGATTCAGGAAAACAGGCACACTAATGCATGGTCAGTAGAGCTCTGAATTGGTCCAGCTACTCTGGAAAGCAATTTAGAGCTATACACAATCACTACTAGGCTTATACCTCAAAGAGATCAAAGAAAGCAGAAAAAGATCCATATGTATAAAAATATTTTCAGAGGCTCTTTTCATAGTAGTCAAGACTGGAAATTAAAAGGGTGCCCGCCTATTGGGGAATAGCCAAACAAACTGCAATATATGAATACAATGAAGTGTTATTGTCTCATATGAAATGACAAAGTGAACTGTTTCAGAGAACGTTGACAAGACTTCTATGATCTGATAAAGAGTGAAGTAAGCAAAAATTGAACAATTTGCACAATAAAACAACATTAGAGAGAAAAACAACTTTGAAAGACTTTATAAATCTAACTAATGTGAACATAAACCAGTCTAGAGGACCAAAGATGAATCATACCCCTACACCATCTCCTGCCAGAAAGGTGATGGACTTAAAATCCAGAATGAGACGTGGATTTTTGGACATGGCCAATATGGGAATTTGTTTCCCTGAACTATGTATGTTTGTTTTTTTAGTTTTAAGTTTCTGTTTTGTTTTGTTTCAGGGTTTTTTTGTTGTTCTGTGGGGGAGGGAGGACTGTGAGAGGATTAGATAGTAAATGTGAGAGAAAGAGAGAGAGAGAGAGAGAGAGAGAGAGAGAGCGATGAATATATGTTGTTGCTGTTGTTCAGTCATCTTAGTCATATCTGACTCTGTGATCCCATTTGGGGTTTTCTTGGCAAAGATATTGGAGTTGGTTTGCCATTTCCTTCTCCAGCTCATTTTACAGATGAAGAAACTGAAGGAAACATGGTTGAGTGATTTGCCCAGGATCACACAGCTAGCAAGTGTCTGAGGGCAGGTTTGAACTCAGGAAGATGAGTCTTCCTGACTCCAGGCCTGGCACTCTATCCACTGTGCCACCCAGCTGCTATGAAAGAATATATATATATGTGTGTGTGTGTGTGTGTACATATATATGTATATGTATGTGTATATAAAGAGAGACGTGGCTGGGGGGGGTGTATTTATTTTGAGAAAAAGCCTCTATCCTTGTTAGATTGTATCTTCGATATTGTCTTCAGCTCTGGACACCCCAGTTTAAGGAAGACATTGATAAGCTGGATCATGTCCAGAGGGACACAATGAGGCTGAAGAAGAGGCTTGAGATCATGCCAAATGAGCTCGATTGAAAGAGCTAGAGATTGTTAGCCTGGAGAAGAGAAGACTCAGGGGAACAGGAGAACTGTCTTCAAGTGCTTGGAAAAGCCGTCATGTGGAAGGAAAATTAAGCTTGCTGTTTGGCCCTGGGGGTAAGTAGAATGAGCTAGGGGGAAGGTAAAGAGATACAAATGGGCAGTTTAAGGCTGGACATCAGGAAAACTTCCCAGCTATCAGAGCAGTTTCGAGGTGGGAAGGGTGGTCTCCGCCTCTCTGGGGGCCTCCAAGCAAAGGCTTCAGGAGCACTTTGGGGGCTCTATCTGTCACAGGGAGGATTCTTTTTCAGGTATGGTTTGGACTGAGTGGTTATTGAGGTCTTTTTCAACTTGAAAATTCAGCGATCACAACTGTCCTCCTTTGGTACCTACTACCCAGTTCCATACCCAGCTCTTCAGGTATGGCAAAACAGGTGGCCCTCAGGTAACTGCAAAGCTAGGCAAGGATGGGTTTGTGGGAGGCAGGTGAGATTGAAGATCCTGTTCCCCACATAGGCCAAGCCCCCCTGTGACACAGACCATGGTGAAAAGAAATGAGGCCAACTTCTTCATTATTATTGATAAAATATCATTAAAAATTATATTACTATAATAATAACAGCTACACAAAAATCTTCCTCCAAGGCCTCCTCCTAGAATCAAAGATTTAGCGGGAGAAGGGATTTTAAAGGCCAGAAAATCTAACCCTCCATTTTAGAGGTAAGAAAACTGAGGCACAGAGAGGTTAGTTGACTTGCCCAGGGCCATGCAGTTAATAAAGGTCTAAATCAGGATTCAAACTCAAGTCTTCCTCACTATAGGAACAGTGTTCTATTCACTGTGCAATATTCCTTTCCATGGAATGGACAAGATCTTATGGTCTCAAAGGCTATGCCAGGGAAACACAAGCTTTGGTAGCTTGGACCAGGACTGAAAGGCTTCAGTGATGGTCTAGCTGACAGACTTTGACCAGTCTAGCTAAGTATAAAGACATCCACCCACAGAACCTTTGCTCCTAGGCAAAGAATTCTGGGGCCCTAGGAACCCTGTGCAAGTCAGATTTAGGAATTTCAAAGAAAAAAAGTCTTGCCCTAAGTGTATGGAACAACAAGGTTTATTGATAGAAGTTGAAATGATTAGGGGATGTTCTCACCAACAATAAAGGAATACTGTATTGGGGCCCTCTCCATATCACTGCCATCCTGGGACCCCACTTGGCCTGGTGCTTATGAAGGAAGTCACACAGAGAAGTGGCTGATCCAAGGAAACCAACCCAACTGAGGAAGCCAACTGGTTCTGAGTAACCCAGAGATGTTAAGAGGGCTATGAGACTTTTAGACCAAGATAGGCAAAGGTAACTGGAGTACTTTATATATGCACCACTCTAGTGCCTTCCCTGTAAGATTTGTCTTCCATCTTTGTTGTTGTTGTTCAGTCAACTCCTACTCTTTGTGACCCTGTGAGTCATAATGTCCGTGAGGTTTTCTTGGCAAAAATACTGGAGTGGTTTGCCATTTCCTTCTCCAATGCATTAAGGCAAACAGAGGTTAAATGATTTGCCCAGGATCACACAGCTAGTGAGTATCTGAGGTCAGATTTGAACTCAAGTCTTCCTGACTCCAGGCCCAGCACTCTATTCACAAAGCCACCTAGCTGCCCCTTACCTTCCATCTACCCTGTCTATATCTTATTGTAGATGGCTGTTTGCATATTGTCTTCCCTGTTAGACTTTCAAGAATCTTGTGCCTACACTGTAGGTGTTTAACAAAAGCTTGTTGGTTCACTTATCAGGAATCAGACAAGGCACAGAGATTGGAAGAACTCCTTTGGAACCAGGGTTCACACTCATGAATATTTATCAATCACCCTAGCTATCTGTCAGCATGAAATCATGTGTGTAACACACTTTCTAAACCCTAAAGTTCTATTTAAAAGTGAGCTAATATTGCTGTATTGTTATGTTATCACACCATACCCCTCCTCCAGTCTGCAGCACCCATGAAACAGATGAAAAATATCAAACAGGCCTGAGATGTGTGTTACCCTTTCTGATTCCACAGTGGATGGTGGTAAAGCAGAGCCAGTGTGTGAGGGTGCTAAGAATCCCACCATCGTCAGCCTGTCTATAAGCATTAAGCTTAACTTGGCACTCTATAGGTGAGAGCTTTGTGCCGTGGCCAAGAAGCAGACATACTCCAGGAGGAGAAACTGGACCGTATCCATGTTGCCAGTTCTGATATTGGTGAAACCAAAAGACATATAAAAGGAGCAGCTAAAGGGAATCACTGCCTTTGGGTTCTCCTAAGGGAGGTGAGATAAGGACCTGATGGAGTTGATCTTGTTGTATACCCAAAGGCAACAGGAAGCATCGTTTCTTGAGACTCTCCATCATCTTGCCATGCAGTGCTTTGGATCGGTGTGAACAAAGAGGCTACCCAAAAGACCATTGTAACTTTGAGCTAATTTTTGTTGTAGGTGATATAAAAGAAGACAAATTTTGTGATGAAGTGAATGACATCTGACAAACCAGGGCAATATATGCTCCGTGTATGTAAGGATCACCAGAGAAGGGGATGGTCAAAAGATATGCTAGAAAATGTCTCTCAGAATTTAAAAATCAAAGGCTAAAATGCACTAATATTCTGTTGATAGATATGTAAATCAGTCCCCCCAGTCTGGAAAGCACTTTAGAATTTTATGAAAAAAGTCATTTAATTATTCATATATTTGGACCCAGAAATCCCATCACAAACTAGGGTATCAATGACAGAAGGAGAGGTGCTAAATAGTAATACTTTTGTGGTAGCAGAAAAAAAAAACATTTTTTTTTTGGTGTCCAATTTGTTGGGGAATAGCTGGACAAATTGTGGTCACAGGACCATAAATCATAGTTCTAGCGCTGAAAGGAATGTCTCATTTTACATATGAGGAAACTGAGACCCAGAAAGCTAAAGTGGTTTGTTTAAAGTCACACAACTGGGCCTGTGAATGTAATGGAATATTAATTGCACTGTAAGAAACTACAAACATGAGAGATTTGAAAAGTTCATGGGAATACTTGTACAAACTGATACAGAGTGAAATAAAGTAAACCAGGAAAATAATGCACATAACAACTATAATGACATAAATAAAAGCAACACTGCAAGTTAGCTAAACTCAGATTAATTGTAAATGCCAGTCTTGGTCCTGGAGAACAGAGGATGAAACATATTTCCCTAAAAACGAGGCAGGAGCCTAGGGGAGCAAGATGTTGTATACACCATCAGACATGGACAGCTATTTTGTCCTTTGGATTTACTGAACCATTTTTCTTTGTTATAATAGAGGGTTCAGTTGTGGCATAGGGAGGTGATATATTGAGAAACTGCTGTGGTGTAAAAACAAAAGACATCAATAAAACTTTTTAAAGAGAGGACAAGGACATATAGATTATTCAAAAGCCTCATGCCTTTATATCATGTATATGTTTCTTTAAGAAGACAGTCAGAAGGTGATGGATGTGGCGAGCATAGAACAGCATCACACATACACCAAAAAAAAAAAAGAAAGAAAGAAAGAAATTGACTATATCTTAACAGACAGGAAGCAGCTGGTTACTGGAGTCGTCCCAGCATCAGCTGTCTGTGTGCACTCAGCTGGCTAGAGCAAAGGTCAAAATCAACATCAAATTAGAAGAAAGGATAAAGAGGAGAGGGCACTGCATACAATTACAACAATTCCAACAAGACTAATTTAAACAAGCTGTAGACTCTGGAAGGAAGAGTGGGGGTGGGGAGATTAAAGCATAAACATTGGTGCCGATTATCACCATTTCTTAGAGAAGTTTGTGAGAAATAACGCAGGTGCCATGACAAGGAAGACAAAAGAGCCAAGAAATCAACTCACCCAGCAAACAGTTCATCTCTTTGCCAAGCAGAGACATGGTGGCAAGAGAGGGCTGGAGCCAGGTCATACCGGCTGGAGTCAATTGTTAAATTTTCAGTGTGAACATCTACACCCTGGAAATCAGAAAATGCAACAAATCAGGGTTTGACTTTTAGTGTCTTTTTGATTGTCCAAATTTAAGAATGTGATGGGGAATGTGTTAACAATGCAGATTAAAATTTAAAGGTGTGTTGTGGATACTTTTTTTTTTCAGAGAACCAGTTGTCAAACATTTCCCAGCATACTATTGCATATCCAGCATACCTCAAGCAATCCTGGTTTAAAGTACTAGCTCACGTGTATGTCCTATATTCAATTACTTACCATCTCAGGAAGGGAGGAAGAGAATAGGGAGGAAGGAGAGAATTTGAAACTAAAAATAATTTTAAATGAATGTGAAAATTGTATTTACATGTAGTTGAAAAAATAAATAAATAAATAAATGAATGAATGAAAATAAATTAATAAAGTGCCAGCTCATTTACTAAATATTATAGAGAAAGGTGACAAAAGATTATGACCATTATCACCTCACAAAATATCAAAAACTGGTCAAAAGGATATAAAACCTACAGAAATTCTGGTATGAGACTCAGCTAAGCCAAACCACCTGGGAGCATTTACAGGTGAAACTGGAAGACAATAAACAGGTGCAAAATAGGACAGATTTGCTAATATTTGTATATTTTCATTATCAATGACAGTGGTATCATCACAGCTAGACTCTTAATTCAGCATCCAATTTGATAGATGAGAAAGTGGAAATGGTGGTCAAGAAGATGAATTCAGGAAAAACAACTCTAGACCTACTGTGGTGCTTCTTTGATGAATCAGTGTGATCTCATCATTGTGAGTATTCCCTGCAATGATGTAGGTGACTGCCATTGAATGCCTCTCCTATTTGACTCTTTTAGTGTCTTTTTGATTGTCCAAATTTAAGAATGTGATGGGGATATGTCCACTAATCAATCCTCCACTGGGATTTCACCAAATGTGCTAGGGGACTTCCTCTAGATCTTTTGGCATTACATGAATACCAAATATATATAGAAAACCTCCATGCTAGAGACATAAATTTTTTTAAGTCATTCAATATGATTTTCAAGACTTCTCAATGAGGGGATCTAAAAAATTACAAAGTTCATGGACAGTATTATCACATTTAAAAAAAACATAATGACCAAAAGACATCGCCACCTACTAACCTCTACTACTTTCTAATTAATATCAAATCTTTATCAAAATAGCCTATGTCTACATTGTTGGTATCCATGATGAAAAGATGGGAAGAAAACAGGCAGGTTTCCGTAAAGAATTTTCTACAGCAGACCATATCTTCACGGTCATATAATTAACTAAGAAGGGTAGACAATACAAAATTCCACTGTCTATTGTTTTGTATTAAACCCCCCAAAAAAAATTTGCTTCAGTAAAGTAAAATGAAGCCTTAAAGTCCCATGCAGAATGTAAATGAAATAGTGAGGCTCTCCAGATGCTGAGAGATGTTCATGGATGATACTCATGATTTCTTTGATCCCTAGAATACTACTGGCCTTCCTCGATGAGTCAACTCATAGGAAGTCAGAATAAGCAATCCATTCAGGAATGACAAATAAATATTACCAGATCATGGCATGCATTTGAATAGGCAGTCCATTGAGTTAATCCAAAAGTACCTTGGACAGCATCTGCAAGTGGGCAATGAGCTGGTCTTAGAATTTTAAAATGGAAGAATGAGGTGAAGCATATTTGGAAAACTACAGTCTTTTCCATGATTCTCAAGCTGCTCCTTGGCATCAAAATCCATCTTTTTGCCAACAATATTCTCCTGCTGATGCTCTATGACTGAGAATCGTGAAACACCATGATCTCAGAAAAATCAAAGTTTCATCTAACTCAAAGGGTAACGAAGAGGTGCATATGGAGTATAATTAGGCTGACAATTATGATTTCATGCAAGAAGCATAAAAGACATCACTAAGGAGACAAGTGACTGGTAAAAGAGGTGGGCTGGTCACAGAACAAGAGCAAAAACAGAGGGATGCCTGAGTGGGGCATGGTGAGTCTTTGTTGTTTTTGATCCAGACTTTTTATTTTATTCATGTAGGCAACTCCCAGGTGTGGAAATTACCACCATCAGTGGAGATCAACAACTTAGAATCTTAGAAAGTTTCCTTGGGCACTTACAGGGTGAGTGGCATGTCAATGGTGACACAGATAGTGTGTGTCAGAGGCAAGATTTGAACCCTGGTCTTCCTAGTTCAGAGACCATGCTGCCTCTGTTACCTGCAAATATTAAGAAACAAAGGAATGCACCTAGTACATCTAGCCTCTGTGAAGGATCTGTAGAAGAGCATGGAGAAGATCCATGCAGAATAAGAAGGTAGGGACGAGTTGTGATCTGAACCACTGGAGGGAGTGGTAATATGATAATATGTATGTAAAAGTAAGGTAATATGGTTTAAAGGATAAGGCTCTGGATTTGGAGTATGTAGGATCTGGATTTAAATCCTGCTTCAGACATTTACTAGTAGTGTGACTTTGGGCAAATCACTTAACCTCTCTCTACCTTGGTTTTCTCAACTGCAAAATGGGGAGGTGAATTCTGTGGACTCTAAAGTATCTCCCAGCTCTGATCCTATGAGCTATGAGATCATGAATCCATCTAAATATGCTCAAGTCACTCTCTGTAAAGTTCTCTAATATTTTAAGGTAGCTAGATATTAAGGAGGATAGAGGGCTGCACTTGTATTTGGGAGGACCTGAGTTCAAACCTTGCGTCAGACACTTGCTTAGCTGTGTAAACTTGGGTTGAGTCACTTAACCTCTCTCAGTCTCAGTTTCCTCCTCTATAAAATGGGAATAATAAAAGAACTTACATCATAGGGTTGTTGTGAGAATCAAGTTAGTTGATAAATGTTAAGTGCTTTGCAAACCCTGAAACACTGTATTTCAGGTTTTAGTTAAGCCAACTCTATGTGACCCCATGGACAATATGGTTTTCCTGGCAATGATACTACAATGGTTTGCCATCTCCTTCTCCAGTGCAATATGCCAAACAGAAGTTAAGTGACCAGGGTCACATAGCTAGTGAGTGTCTGAGGTTATATTTGAACTCAGGTCTTCCTGACTCTATCCACTGAACCCTCTATAATAAATATAATTTTTAGCTATTACTATCATATAGGACTTAGAAAGTACTTCACTGCAACAGTCATATTTAAAAGATAGTCTTCTTCCCATTTTCCAGAGGAGAAAACTGAGGCCTATCAAGAATTGATTTTCCCACAGTCACCTGCTGACTCCAAGTCAAGCACTTTTCACCTTATGTCAAACAGTTTCCCTGATGTGCCAGCTTACAGGGGACAGAGAGGTGCCACCAGGGAGAGGGAAGAAGGCAGGCAAAAGACCCATTACTTACCTTGTGGCTCTGCTAAGTGCCCTGCAGCTCTAATATTTTATGATTAAAAACCATTAAGGTTCAGACTGTGAAAATCTGAGGGACAGAAAATCAATGGACTGATATTGCTTCTCTGAGTAAGTTGTGTAAATATTGTGTCTTTTATTGTTTGGCCGATGGCAACACCAGAGATACAGGGAACAGATTACACTAATGAATCCCCACTGCCTGGGCCCCCTACCCCTGGATCTGAATTAGCATTGTCACATGGACCCTCCTGGCCAAGAGCCCAGAGCTGGGCGTGACCTTGGACGTCAACTGGTCCAGCCAACAGCCAGCCCAGAATGCCTCTGAGCATCCTCCCAGCCCACCCTGAAATATCCCTTTCCCAAGCCTTTTTCTGCTTCTGCCAGGCCAAGCAGTCCTTGACCCTCCCCCTCCCCCTCCCCCTCCCATTCCACCCTCCTCCACAGAGGGGATTTCTGGGCCGTTTTTCTGATGACAAGGATCATCCTTCACTGCTTTCCGCCATCTGCTTATATTTGCATATTTCACCAGGAGCCCTCTTGTGGTAGGAAGGGGAAATGAAGGTGACTGGGGGGAGTGTGGAGACTAAGAGAAAGTGGTCTTGTCTCTTGTCTTTCCCCACAAGGAAGAGTTTTCTGCAAGCATCAGTCACTGTAGCCATTAAGCCCAAGGTTCTATTCTCTTTGTCTCTGTCGTCTCATACTGCAGTGGACTGGCTGTCAAGAAATCTATTTGCAGTTCTAGGCTCTGACAATAGCTATGGGAGCCCAAGCAAGTCACTTCCCTTCTCTGGACCCATTTTCCTTATCTGCAAAATGGGAATAGTAATCCTGGTGCTTGCTGACCTCAGAGAGAGGCTATCGGGAAAGTGCTTTGTGCCGTTGTAATGATTATTATTAGACAATCCTAGCTGCAGGGTGAAACCACCATCCCCAGTATCTCCACCAACACCTCTGACTCCCATCTCCAGGGGGTTTCTTCTCCTTTCTAGGGGCAGGACACAACTTTTAGCCCATACCCACCTGGTACTGAAAAAACCAAAGAACCAACTTCAGACTACAGGATTTCTTCCATTCCCAGAAGCAGGAAACAACTGTTGCTAGGGGTGGGGGAGCAAAGGGGTTTAGGGGTAGAGAGGACTGACCCCAGTGCAGGATGCCAGCTAAGACTATATACCTCCCCCACCCTCCTCACTCCACTGTCCATCTTCTCTCCCAATACTCTTTGGGCAGCCTTGAATATCCTTGAAGCCAAAAGCTGTGGCCTCTCTGCACCTCAGTTATCTCACCTGGGAAATGGAGCCATGACTAACAACTGATGACTCACTGTGGGCAGAGATCATCGTTGCTTATAATACATAATAATGAACAACTTCTATTTCTGGAGTGTTTTTAAGATTGAAAACACACTTTCCAACAGAACAACCCTGTGAGGTAGATAAGACAAGCGTCATTATCCCCATTTTACAGATGCAGAAACTGAGGTTCTCAGAGGGAAAGTGGCTGCACATGGCCAGTAAATGTCAGAACCAAGATTCCAGCCCCTAGAATCCTCAGAGAATTGTGACTTGAAGTTGAGGGCTCTTCATACTCCATCATTATACTATAGGCTGCACTCCTGATTCTCCAGAATTTCTCTACCATGCATGCCACAGAAACCTCTTTCCCTGGAAGTTCACTTTACTCCTGGACTTCACTCCTTGCCTTCACCCCCTGGTTTTCCCACACTGGAAGTACCCTAGCTGTGTGACTCCGGGCAAGTCACATAGCCTCAGAGTTTCCTCAACTGTAAAATGGGAATGATATTAGCACTTCCCTCACAGGGTAGTTGTGAGAATCAAATGAGATATTTGTAAAAGTGCCTGGTATATAGTAGGTGCTACATAAATGCTTTCCCTTCCTCTTCTCCATCTACCCTTGCATCCTCTTCCTCTGATTGCTGGGTTCTTCTCAGAGTTTCCATTTAAGGAGGACACTTGGGATAGCCATATCTTCATTCCTCACCAGGCTACACTCCTGACTCTGGACTTACTTTCTCTACAAAGGTTCCATATGAACCTTCCCTCCACCTTTTCAGTTTCCTTTATTATCTTCCTCCATTTGAATATAAGCTCTTTGAGGGCAAGGAGCTATCTTTCTGTTTGTATTCAGGTTCCCAGTGCTTAGCACAATGCCCAGTACATAGTAGGTGCTTTTAAAAATGCTTAGTGATCTGACAAGCCATTTCCTACTCCCTCCCCATTTGAAAATTGAACTCCACCCCTGAAAGCTCCCTGGGCTTTGCTAGTCTTGTTTGGTTCCATCTCTCCACAACACTGCTCGACCTCTCCAGCCATGTGTTTTATCCACCCCTCCTCTCTAGCTCTAGTATTATCTTTTCCAATTAGAATGTAAGCTCCTTTGGCAGGGACTATTTAGCATGCTTTTATTGGCATCCCCAGTCTAGTCCTCCCCACTCCAATTCAATCAATCAATAAAACATTTATTAAGGTTCTACTATGTGTCAGGCACTGTGCTAAGTGCTGGGATACAAAAAGGGTAAAAGATAGTACCTACCCTTAAGGAGCTTACAATCTAATGGGGCAGACAACTTGCAAACAATACATATAAAGCAGGCTATACAAAGGATAAATTCAAGAAGTATTCACTGAGCTCCAAACGCATATTAGATCCTGCAGAATATGCAGAGATAAAAGTCTCTTTGCTCAGGAGCTCACACTCATAGGACATATGGATAGAAGGGGAGAGGTACATATGTCATATGCTCATAGAGTTGGTGAGGACCTTAGGGACCAACAAATCCAACACCTTCATTTTACAGAGGAGGAAACTTAGACCCAGAGAGGTAACTTAACTTTCCCAAAATCATACAGCTATTAAAGTGTCTGACACTGGGGCAGCTAGGTGGTGTCAGGAGGACCTGAGTTCAGAAACTTAACACAAAAACTAGCTGTGTGTCCTTGGACAAGTCACTTAACCCCAATTGCTCTACCTTCTCCCCTCCAAATAAAAAAAAAAGCAAAAAAAAAAGTGTCTGGTGAGGTTTGAATCCCAGTTTTCCTTACTCCAAACTCAAAGGTCTATGTCCAGAAAAGGATGAGATCACTTCTGGTTGAGGGAATCAGGGAAGTCTTCATGGAGGAGGAGGCATTTGAGCTATATTTTGAAGAATGAGTAAGAGGTTCATGGAGAGGAAAGACATTCCAGGGTGAAGGGCCAGAATGAACGAAAGTAAGAAAGCAGCATGGCTACATAGAACATGCCCTGCATTTGGTGTCCGAAAGATCCTGGGTAGAATTCTGACTCTGCTATTTACTATCTTCCTTCTCTAGGACTCCACTTCCTCATTTGTAAAATTATGAAGTCAAACTTGTTGGTCCCTAAAATACCTTCTATCCCTAAGTTCTCTAATACATTATGGGAACAGAATCAGTCAGATTGACTAGAGACAGGATTTGAACCCAGAGTCTCTGGCTTCAGAGTGGTGCTCTTTCCACCCTAATCATTCAATTCCCTATTTACAGGTTTATTATTGGAGTTTATTAAGTGAGTGAGTGATGGAATCACTAAAAAGAGAGGAGAAAAAAGACTTCTCTGATAGCCTTTGACATATGAATCAATTCTAACACAACCTTCCCTTCAGCCAAGGACCTGTAGATCAGCCCCTTCCTCTTGAAACAGACCTAGAATCCTTCCCCTCCAGAGAAGGGATAAGGAGTCTGTCTAGCTTCTTGGAGGTTGCCCTGATAAACTCTAGTTGGATTTGCAATTTGGTGTAAGTGCTGGGATAACCAGACTGTACCACGAGTAGTAGCCTGCATACCATCTGAAACCCTGCCCTAAGTATCACAAATAGGAAGAGTCATAGATTTAGAGCTGGAAGGAAGCTTCATTTTACAGGTGAGGAAACTGTGTCCCAGAAAAGCTAAGTTACTTGCCTACCAGGGTCACAAAGGTAGCAAAGGGCAAAGCTAGCATGTGAACCCAAGTTCTCTAATTATAGGACCACAGCCCTTTCCATTGTACCACTGGGATGTCCCAATGCATCTCATAGTCAATTAGTGTAAAACTTAACTTTTTCTCTTTTCCCTTAACCTATCTCTCCCCCTAATGTATATCTGTCTATAGAGGGCACTTGTTTGTTGTTGTCCTTCATAATCAAAGAGAACCACAATGTCAGGGCCACTGTGTGTCCAACTGTGGCTGAAGAAACCAATGCAAGTTCAGAAAGGTCTAGAAGAGGTCAGGCACAAATAGTCCATATGAACATTTGGGAAGGAGCTGTCTCTGCATTTGCACATCTCACTTTTCTTTTGAGCTATTGTAATTCTGCTTTGTTCATAGAGCACAGTGCCTTCTTTGATGTTAGCACACCATGCTGGTACCAACTCCTACCAGGTCTCATAATAGATACCAAAGTTCTTCAGAGAGACCTTGAAAGTGTCCTTGTATCACCTCTGACCTTTGTGTG
Organism: Gymnobelideus leadbeateri; assembly: GCA_011680675.1. Taxonomy (NCBI): domain Eukaryota; kingdom Metazoa; phylum Chordata; class Mammalia; order Diprotodontia; family Petauridae; genus Gymnobelideus; species Gymnobelideus leadbeateri. The sequence continues at coordinate 753,469 of WOXC01008877.1, read as the reverse complement.
AGGATTGTCTTTGTGTGAATTCTCCATAAAATAGTCTTTTAAGCAAACATATGTTTGACATTCAGGCAAGGTGACCAGCCCATCAGTTACATTCCAACTGGCACTGCCAATCTTCCAGTCATCCAGGTCTGTCTCACTCTCACACTCACTAACCACCCATATCCAAACAGCTCTTCCAGGAGCATGTACCAGAGAAAGCCCAGGTTATGCCTAACAAAGGCATCCCCCTGAAGCAGGCCCATTGCACCTCACTTAGAAAAGACCATCTTGCCTTTCTATCCCGGGCTCCGTCTAGAGCAGCAGTCGCCGCCGCCACCGAGATGTTGATGCCCAAGAAGAACCGAATTGCCATCTATGAGGGAGGGAGTAATGGTAGCCAAGAAGGATGTTCACATGCCAAAGCACCCTGAGCTAGCAGATAAGAATGTGCCCAATCTCCATGTCATGAAGGCCATGCAGTCTCTAAAGTCTCGTGGCTATGTTAAGGAACAGTTTGCATGGAGGCATTTCTACTGGTACCTCACCAACGAGGGCATTCAGTATCTCCGGGATTACCTTCACCTTCCCCCTGAGATTGTACCTGCCACCCTCCGAAGAAGTCGCCCTGAGACAGGAAGGCCAAGGCCCAAAGGTCTGGAGGGTGAGCGACCTGCCCGACTTACTCGGGGTGAAGCTGACAGAGACACATACAGACGAAGTGCTGCGCCTCCTGGTGCTGACAAGAAGGCTGAGGCTGGGGCTGGGTCAGCAACAGAATTCCAATTTAGAGGTGGATTTGGTCGTGGACATGGTCAGCCTCCTCAATAAAGACTGTAGAGATATGTTTCATATTGAATAAAATTTGGGAAAAAGAAAAAGAAAAGACCATCTCCTACTAAAGGCCTACTAATTTATATAGCCTTCCTGGGTCTCAGTTTCCTCATTTATAAAATAAGAGGATTGAACTAGATAACCTTTAAAGTCCCTTATAGAGCTAAGTTCTATGCTCCATCCCACAGTATCTCTTCTTTTCCACATAATTCCTCAATGATCACCTCAATGGTCATTTCACCTCTCAGGGCCTCTGTTTCCTTATCTGTAAAATAAGGATTAGGCCAGATGACCTCTAAGGTTCCTTCCAAGCAATCATGGCCACATGAAATTCTTTTCAGCATCATAGGCCTGGTGACGTGAATCCACCTCTGCACTTACTGGGGACTCAATTCCCAAAGACAATACAGTTAATTGTTCAATCTTCTCTAGAATGCTAACAGGGTTTGACATTAAGTTCACTGGTCTGCAACATTTCTTCAAAAGAAATCATAATCTGAGCATCTCAGGGTCCTAGATTTGGTCTTCCTTTTCATCATTAAGGATAAATGTTCTTCTGACATGTCACACAAACCCATAGCAATTGAATCCCCCACTATGTAAAATATACCTGAAAACAGTGAGGGAAAACATCAAAAAGTAATAGACACATGACTTTACACGTTAAGGCATTTTCTTTTCATTAAAAGAAAAACACAATGCATGCTCAACAAGTTGGGTGAGCAGAGTTGTCCAATGTTTTTGATCTGTTTTGTTGTCATTTGAAGTCTTCTTCATATCCTATATATTGAAGGTAAGAGCTATCTTTTGCCTTTCTTTGTCTTCTTATTTCTTAGCATAGTGCCCAGAACATAGTAGGTACCTGATAAATGCTTCTTGTTGACTTGCAATTATTCTTGTGGTTCTGCTTAGTTTTAGTTGACTTTGCCAGAGCAATGGAGTTGAAGACAAGACATCTGGATTTGAACACTGACCCTGTAGAACAGTGGATAGATAATGGATTTGGAGTCAGAATCATAGGACCTATGATCAAATCTCATCTCTTCCACTTACTACCTGCATGATCTGGTATATAGGTAAGCTCTTTCTGGGACTCAACTTTGTCATCTTTAAAATGAAGGGGTTGGACTGGACGACCTCTAAAGTACCTTCCTAGATCTAAATTCTATGTTCCATCCCACAGCACCTCCTCCTTTCTTCATAATTCTTCAAAGATCACCAAGAGCAGCTCATCAAATACATCCACGTGTACTTTTTAATGCACTAAAATATGATTCATTCTGGTCTTGGTGACTTGAATTTAGGTCTGCACTTATCTCAGCTTCAATTCCTTCTTAGCCATGTTTGGTCCACCCTTTGATGAAATGTTTGATGAGATCATGATCTCTCATAGAGAAGACAGAAGCAAGGTGAAAGACAAGACTCTGCCCTCCATGGTAAAATCACATCATCTTCGCCAAGTTATGAACTCTATTTTCTAGTTCTTCTTGATCCAAATATGCCCTTGAAAATTCCTTCTCATCCTTATAATTTTTCAGAGGCTCAATTCTTTCTGAGCTTCCATCTCCTATATTATATTCTTATAGGTACCTCTTACTTTTGTTTTCACCTTAGTTATATACCCCTACTAAAAGTATACATCCTTTTCAAACTCAACCAAAAAGTCCCTATACAGTCATGTCAGTCTCTAGATACTTCCCCACTTCCTTCCCCTAATGAAATCACATATGCTGATAGCCTCAGAATTTTGCTCTGATCCCTGATGCTCCAGCTCCTATTTTAAGGTCTCAGGCCATGGTATCACCCTTGTTATTTCTCCAAATGCTTTTATATCTAGAGGACATTGAAAATCCAGAACATATGTCTGACTGTGCCCAGTCCCAGACTGAGGCTTTCATGAACTAACAACATGATCGTTTTAGAGCATTGGGCCTAGAGTCAGGAGACCCAAGTTCAAATATGGCCTCAGATACTTACTAGACATATGGGCCTGAGCAAGTCACTTAAGCTCTGTTTGCCTCAGTGCCTTCAACTGTAAAATTAAAATACTAATAGCACATACCTCACGGAGTTGTTGTGTAGACCAAGTGAAATAATATTTGTAAAAAAATTATTTAATACAGTGCCTCCTGGCACATAATAGGTGTTTGCCCCTTCTACCTCCACTCCTACCAAGGTTCCTCTCACTCCCACTTCACAAACTATTTCTTCCTTGTTCATCAGAATCAAATGAGATAACATTTTTTTAAATGTTTAGCATGGTACCTGGTACATAGTAGGCTCTTATATTTCCTTCCTTTGAGACGAGGTCTCTTCTTGTCTCCTTCCTTATTTCACACATCTTGAGACAAAATAGCCTGTAAGATAAGTCAGCACCAAAGCCCAAGAGATTTGGGATTTGGGGATTTGGGGATTTTGAACCTAGGTTCAAATCCCAAGCCCTTGCTATTTACTCTCTATGGGACCTTGAGCAAATCACTGTACCTCTAGGGGCCTCACTTCCCTCATCTATAAAATAGCAGGTGTGAGAATAATTATGTTAATCAACATGGCCTCAGAGGTCCCACCCAGTTCCAGATTTATGATCTGAAAAATGAAGGAGTTAGATTAGATGGCCTCCAAAGTCCCTTCCAGATCTACAATCCTATAAAATTTATTCTTTGGCATTTCCCTTTGCTGCCCAGAGACCTTTGGGTGAACAGGGTAGCAAAAGCATTTCCCCTTCCCCAACCCATTCCCAGACAGTAGAACTCGACTGACCAGATGTTAAGGTCCCGGCCCATTCAATACAGCATCCCACTTTTCCTCCTGTTCCAGATGTTTTATTTGGTCACTGATCACTCACCAGTGAGATCCATGACTAAGCAGAAGGGGAGAGGATGAAGTAGAGTGGGGAAGGAGGCAGATAAGGAATAATGAAGCATGAGGTAAATAGTGTAGATAAAGAAACATACTTGAATGGTTCTCCTTGGGCAGGGAGGCCTAGCTCCCCTCAACGACAACAGGCATGGTCTGAAAAGGACTGCAGTGGATTCTGAGTAGGGTTCCTTCACCTGGGGCAGGGTTTCCTGACATCAGAGATTCTCTGAGTCTCTCCTTCAGAATTAACTAACCAATATGTTCTCTGGGCACTTTTCCTGTCCATTGCTTCCTGTTCAACACATATACATACCCCTTTCCAAGCAACACATATACAAGAATCTGAAATATTTATTCTTCTCTTCCCCTTATGTACCCCCCACCCCATTTTATAGTAAGTCAGCTATGGAGTGCTCTCTGCTTATACACACACACACACACACACACACGCACACACGCATGCATGCATGCATGCACAAATACATACAAGAGTTGTATGTTATTTGAGTGGTCAAGGTTCAGATATCCAAAGGATCATTGCCTCTTTCTCTATGGGAACTAGGCCCCCAATCTCTCCTTGAAAGGCAGCATGGAGAGGGCTCTGGCCCTTTCAATCAGGAAGACCTATGCTCAAATCCAGCCTCAGATACTTACTGGCTGTGTGATCCTAGGCAACTTAACCCATTTGCCTCAGTTTCCTCATTTGTATAATGAGCTGGAAAAGGAAATGGCAAACCACTTTGCCAAGAAAATAAAAGATTCCTTCCATATCTATGATCCTCAGTCCCTGGGAGAGTCACTTAACTTTTCTCAGAGTCAGTTCTCTCATCTGTAAAGTGTGTACATTGTGAGCACCTCTTTCCCAGGAGGAGTATACAAACCTTCAAAATCGCTGTGTAAATGATAACCAAAAGGGACAGCAGAGACCATAATGGGGAGAAGGAACAACCAAGATTATACCCACATTTAGCACCATTTCAGAAGATCAAAGTCCAAGTCTTAGCCTGCATCTAACCAGCAAGAGCCCTGGCACCTCTGCCTTCTCTGAGCGCTGGCAGAAATAGCTGCCAGTCAGCCCTCCCCCTCCTCTTGCTTCTGTTCCCACTCTGCCTGGACTTCTCCCTGACTGGCACCGGAGTTAATCAGTGTTGCTTTTCTCTTATTCTACTCAGGCCCGTGATGGAAAATACTTTGGCTGGAAGTGAGCCCCAAATCAATAGTCCATTCCATTTAACAGGGTGGCTGTCACCATAACGAGATAAAAGAGGATTAGCTACCTGCTGCCGGCAGCCCAAGAGCCCACAGGGAGCCCATCTGTTCTTCTCCAACACAGCCCCAAACTCAGAGAGCAGGGACTGAGGGAAGACTGAGGGGCAAAGCAGGAAGAACTCTTCTGAACTCGCCCTCCTCTTCCTCCCCGCCAAGAGGAACCCTGGATTCTGTAACAAAGGGGCCCCTGCCTCCCCCAAGGACAATCTGACATTTGCACAGTGCTTCACAGCTTACAAACCCCTTGCCCATCCATCTGCTCCATTACTTCATTTGCTCCCAATAACAACCCCATGAGCAAAGATAATTATTCTGATTTTGAAAATGATAAAACTCAGGTCCAGAGAACAAAAATGATTTACTAGAACCCCTGGTGACTTTACCCAAAGTTTCCTCTCCATAATAAATAATAGTTCACATTTACATAGCTTTTTATAGGTTTACATGTATTTTTCCCATTTAGTCTTCATAAAAATTTCAGTGAGGTAGGAGCTATTATGATTCCCATTTTACAGATGAATTAAGGTCACAGAGGTGACCCTTGCCCAGGATCACTCAGCTACTAAGTATCTGAGGCAGAATTAGAATCCAGATTTTCCCAACTCCAGAGCAGACACTATGTACTACACCCTATACAATTTCCTTAGATGGCTCAGGAGGAGACCAGAGTTGAAGAGATTACAAGTCCTAGTTAAGGCTCTGGTCAGATTTGTAGTTAAGTCAGATTGTTGGTGAGAAAAGCAGTCTGCAAGCCTGTTGTTGCTATTTAGTTTTATACAACTCTTCATGACCCCTTTTTGGGTTTTCTTGGCAAAGATACTGGAATGGTTCACCATTTCCTTCTCCAGCTCATTTTACTGATGAAGAACTAAGGTAAACAGGGTTAAGTGACTTGCCCAGGGTCACAAAGCTAGGAAGTATTTGAAGTCACATTTGAACTCAGGTCCTCTTGACTCCATGCCAGGTGCTCTGTCCAGTGAACCATCTAGGTGTCCTAATCTTCAGGCCTAGATCCCCAGATATATGAGTATCATTTCAATTTCTTCCCCTGAGTCATGACTTTACTACTGGATAATGATCATATCTCCCTGAGCCTTGGTGTCCTCATCTACAAAGTGGGGAGATGCTTCAGTGTCCTTCCCTGCCTTCCAGAGCTAGTCTGAGGGCGATCAGGGTCATAGAATCAGAATCGCAGAATCAAAAGACTCTCAGCTGAAAGGGACCTCAGAGGCCAACTATCCCAACCCATATCTAAACAAAAAAATCCATTCTTCAGAACACCCAAAACAAGTGATTATATGGGCTTTTCTTGAGGCCCTCCAGTGAGAAGCGACCACTCCCTATTGAAGCAGACTATTGCACTTTTGGAGAGCTCTCATTATTAGAAAGTGGTTCCTTTAATCAAGCATTAGTTTGACTTTTTATGGTTTTCCTCCCCCACCCCCACCCCATCCCCACCCTAGTTGTCCCTATTTCTGCCTTCTGGAACCAGGCAGAACATGTCTAATCCATCTTCTTTGTAACAAACTTTCAAAGATTTGAAGACAGATACCATGTGCCCCAATATGTCATCTCTTCTCCAGAATAGACATCCCCAGTTCCTTCAACTGATCCTCCCATGGCAAGAACTCAAGGCCCTTCGATATCCTGGCTGCCTTCCTCTGGATGTTCTCCAGTCTTTCAACATCCTGACCAGAATGCAGGTCACAGATGGGGAAGTATTGGAGTTCTTCAGAACAAACATCAGATAGTGTGTTAAGGCAGCTAAGTTCTATTAGCCAGCACCTGTCATCAGGGATACCCCTGGGGGCTTCTCTATTTCTCACATGCCCCCAAATTATCACTTATCCCAGACAAACCCCACCCCCCAGCTTCACTAAGGCCCAAGAGAGGAAGCAGACATACAATGCAGCAAGTTAGACATTAAACAAGAAAATTCCCATTTCTACTTTTTTAAATAAGGAAATGCTAAATACTTGGGAAATGTTAAGATTTACAAAGTACTTTACTCACAAAAAAAATCTGTGGAGGATGTAGTGTAAATATTGTTTCCATTGTGACAGTCATTGGGATGGCACAATGCATCATTTCATGAAGGGAGAGCCCAGGCCATGCTCTCTTCACTCCTGGATTGGCTCACTCTCCAATCTTCTCCATCCTCTCATCAGCAGCCTTCCTCCCTCCTTACTGGCATCCTCCCCCATACTTCCCACACACTCAGCTTTCCAGAGCTGTTTCATGGGTTTTCTTCCCCTGTTGGAATGTAAACTCCTTGAGAGCAGTACTGTCTTGTTTGCTTGCATTTGCATGTCAGAACTTCACACAAATCTGGAGCATAGTATTTAATAAACGCTATCTATCTGTGGCTTTTGTGGTGGCTTTTTGTTTGTTTAAAAAAACAGATTCCCCATATGTTGGAGGCTTGGTGTAACATAGCCTTGCCTGGAGGGCAGGGAGGAATAGGGAAAATGCCTTTGGAAGGGTCAGGCTATTCTGAAATGTCTAAGTGAGCTGGTGACACTCCAAAAATACACAGCCTCCCAGAATCCATCCCCCTGAGGGGAAGGGGAGAGGGAAGAGTAAAAGACACCTTCTGTCAGAAGGGAGGAGGGGACAGCAGGCAAAGCTGGGGAGGGGGGAGGATTTGGGGAAAGGGAAAGGACTGTGAAATCTGAAGGAGTCGACAGCTGTCAAATAGCATAAAAATCTCATATGTTAATAATTCTTACAATTTTGCCAAAGACTTAATGGCCAGCCTGTCAGTAGTGATGACAGACGCTATTATAGAAATGATAAGGAAATGTTTTGGAGGAGGTGGTTGTGTTCCAACTGGGAGCAGCAGCCCCACCCACCTCCAACCCCCACCTCAAGGGTGGCTGATGAGTTTGATGCCCAAAAGCACCCACATGCACCACTGCCTTCCATCCTGGTTCCTGCTCAGCTCAGGATAGAAGCTTCCTGGAACATTTTAATTTACTGTCAGGTCCATGAGCTCCTTCAACCTTTCTTTCTTCATGTCTCTTCTGCTAAAACTGTCCTTTTTCTGCCCCATACATTCCTCTCTTCTAAATACAGCTTAAGCAGCTCTCCAGTATCCACACCTGAGTTTCTGACTTCTGTCTGGCAGGTGAGTAGCTAGTACCACCTAGATTGGGGAGAGACAGAGAGAGGTACAGAAAAAAGTGCCCCCTTTCTAGTGAGGATCATGGAAGTACTAGCCCTGGGGTTGAATTGGGCATTTCATCCCAGAGCCCAGAAATCTGAAGGGTGTGCCTCTCCCATATTACTACCTGTTTGGCTAATAGAACAGGGCAGGGGCTCATATCATTCAAACTCAGGCAAGTAACTAAGGAATGATTGACCAAATATGTACCACTCATTCCCAAACACCTTCACTGTCAACATCAACCAGAAACAGGCTCTAGTTCCCCCCCAACCCTTTACATACACACAAACACACACACACACACACACACACACACACACACACACACACACACACACACGAGAGTCTTGCTTTCCCAGGAGGGCATATGTCCTTGATCAGTGCAGATAACCTTGGCCAGGAGTAGAATGCACACAACTTGCAGCACCAATGGTACCAGTTATAGCTCCCAGATGCAACTGGGTCACAGGAAGACTCATCATCCCTGACCAAATAGTTCCTGCCAGGATGTCCTCAAAGTCATAGTGCCCAGACCAAACTCCTAAGCTGAAGAAACCCCTCAGCACTTGAAGGAGGAGGAGGCTGCTCTCAGTGATAACTAGTCAAGTACAGATGACCGGCATAGAAGGATCCAAGCCCAGACTAAACAATAACAACCATTGCATAGTTCACCTGCGTCAGCACCATGGACAGTATCCAGAGCCAGAGTCCTAGCTGATTTAGTACTAAATTCTTGTCACTCGGCCTGACTGGGCCCATGAGCTATTCCAGAAAAACAACTGAAAGGGAAAAGTCTAGAAAGATGGAGAAACTGGGGACAGGCATAATTCCCTAACTTGTCTCCCCAACTTTTACATTTCACATTTTATATTACATTGAAGACACTGCCCCCGCCAACCATAAAATCTCTTCCAAACTAAATATCTCCAGTTCCTTCAAATGATCCCCATCCTGATTTACAACATAATGCAGAAGAGAGTATTGGGCTTAAAGTCAAGAGGCTTGGATTTGAAGTCCAATTCCAGCATTCTGTATAACCTTGGGCAAATCACTGACTGTATGAATAATAATTATAATAATAATAGCTAGCATGAATGTAGCACTTTTAGGTTTACAAAGTACTTTACAAATATTATTCCATTTGATCCTCACAGTCACCCTGTGACATAGGTACTATTATCCCAATTTTACATTTGAGGAAACTGAGGCAGACAGCTTAAGTGACTTACCCAAGGTCATTAGAATGACATTAGTAATGACATTAGAAGCATCTAATGTCAGATTTAACTCAGATTTTCCTGACTTCACGTCTAGCACTCTATCCACTGTACCACCTAGCAGCCTCTCTGGGAGATGTATAATGCTTATACTACCTACATCACAGGGCTATTGTAAGGATCCAGTAAACCATGCAGGTTTTAGTGGATTGCAAATTTAATATTAGTCAACAGTGAGACATGGAAACTAAAAAAGCTGATATGACTTTCAGCTTTTTTAGGAAAGGCTTATCATTCAAGAATAATGAAGGATTGTACCACTGGATTTCATACTGGTTAGACCATAGTTAGAATCTTGTTGAGTTCTGGCCACCACATTTTAGGAAGGACATTGATAACCTGAAAGTATCCAGAGGAGGGTAGTCAGGATAGCTGACTCAGACAGTTTGAAGGAACTAGAGATAATTAGTCTGGAAGAGATTTTATGTGGGGTAGGGGCAGGGGGAATAACACCTGTCTTCAAATATTTGAAGGTCTATCATGTGAATGAGACCTGATCTGCTTGGCCCCACAAGGCAGATCTAGGACTAATGGGTGAAAGTTGCTCTTTAGTGGCACTGTCACTATCCAGTGACACTGGACTCCTTGCTATTCCTTGAACAAGACATGCCATTTCCCAACTCCATGCACTTTCACTGGCTGCTCCTCATGTCTGGAATTTTCTCCCTCCTTATCTCCACTTCCAGGATTTCTTGACTTCCTTGAATTCTCAGCTGAAATTCCTCCTTTACCAAAAACTTGTTTCTTATCCCTCTTAATGCTAATGCTTTCCTTCTGTTGACTGTCTCCAAATTATTGTGTGTATCTTGTTTGTACATAGTTGTTTGCATGTTGTCTCCCCCATTAGACTACGTACTCTTCGAAAGCAGGGACTGTCTTTTGCTTTTTTTTGTATATCCAACTCTTAGTACAGTGCTTGAAATATAGTAGGAGTGAAATAAATGTTTATTAACTAATTGACTGAATTTGTTTAAAACAAAAAGATAAATTTAGACTCAATGTAAGAGAAAAAACTTTCTAACAATTTGTTGTTCAGCTGTTTTTCAGCCATGTCTGACTCTTATTGACCTCATTTGGGGTTTTCTTGGCAGAGATACTAGAGTGGTTTGCCATTTCCTTCTATGGCTCACAGACGAGGAAACTGAGGCACACAGGGATAAGTGACTTGACACCTCTAGTGTCTGAGGTGGATTTGAACTCATAAAGATGAATTTTTCTGACTCCAGGCCCAGTACTCTAGCCATAGCATCACCTAGCTGCCCCTCCTAACAGCTAGAAGTGTCCAAAAGGGAATGGACTGCACTGATTGGTAAGGTAGTTTCTTCCCTCTTATTTTATGTCTCCAAGCAAAGGCTACACAATCACTTGTTGACTATGTGACCTCTCCTAGAATAGCTATTGTTTTGGTCTTTGTATATGTAGAGCTAGCATCTAGCATTGTGCTTGACATAAGGAAGATTCTTGTTCCTGTACTGATTGGACTAGATAATCCCTTCCTATTCTAGGATTCTATTATTGAGATAATGCCTAGAGAGTGCTTTTTTGCCATAAAAAGAAACCTGTATAAATCTAATGTGATGCTTCTACAACCTCTTATTCCAGTAACATTCCTGCCTGTGCTGACCTTAGAATAATACCTCCACCATTTTCCTCAAAATAAATATAGATAGAGAACTCCACTCTGGCTGAGTTAAAAGTAAAATCACAAACCCAAAACCTAGCCGTGTGACCTTGGGCAAGTTAACCCCAATTGCCCTCCAAAAAAGCAAAAAAAAAATCACAAACCCATAGACTGACTGTCATGTTTGGAATAATCTATTTCTCATATTATAAGTGGAGAAACAAGCCCATGGAAGGAAGTTACTTGGCCAAAGTCATGTATCAAGAAATCAGTAGGTTCTAGAGTAGAACCCAAGTGTCTTGACTAAGCTCATTGGCCTTCCCCTTCTATAGTATTGCTTCTTGGAGCTGAGTCTCCTAGGGAGTGGATGAAGGGCATGTGAGAGTGCTGAGAATGAAGTCGACCAGTGTCTGCAGCCACTCTGACCGAGCCACTCGGGAACATTAATTGAAAATTAATCAGCTCAGCAGGCACATGATCCAGGCCGACGTGCAAATCAAAGCCAAGTGTCTCAATTAGGGAGAAAAATAGAGCAGATAAGCTTTTACAGCACAAGGCATATTTATGGGGATAATATTGTTTTTAATGAGCGAAGATACTAAAAGGCAAAACAAATGTAACATTTTAATAGAAAAAAAATAAAAACATCTCATCACTGGGAAGTGGCCAGGCTCCCAGAGCTCACCTGACACAGAGGGACAAAAGGCCCCTGGTAGGTTTCTGGAACTCTGTAATGGCCTGACACTCTTCCTCAACCCACCTGGAGGAGCTGTCTCTGCCAGCATCTAAGGTCAATACCCAAGGGAGGGAGACCAGGCTGCGACCTGTAAGAGTGAGCACCATTGGGGAGCAGAGGGCAGAGGGAAGAAGAGACAGGCACCACCAGAAAGAATGCTAGACCAGGATTCAGGAGGCATGAGTTCAAATCCTGTATCTGCTTACCATTTGTCTATGACCTTGGGCAAGTCAATTCCTTTCCCTGGGTCTCTATTTCCCCAGCTGTTAAAAGATGGGGCTGGAGTAGCCATGGAGCAGCTAGCATCCTATGGTACTCTGATCCTGCCTTGGAAGAGGTGTGTGATAGTGGGCAGATACTTCTCCTAAAGTGTCAGTTTCTTTATCTATAAAGTGAGGAGAATAATCCTTGATCTGGGGCTGTTGTAAAGATCAGTTGAGAGAATGGATGTCATAAGCACTATCTCTGAGCAGGTGATAATTAGGCCTCACATTCTTCCAAAGATTTTCGATTTCCAAGGGGCTGAGGGGTAACCAGAGTGAGAATGATTATCTCCAGTTCACAGACGAGGAAATAGAAGCTCTTGTGGGTGAAATGTCTTACCCAAGTTGAAACAGCTTGGAGGTGCTTGACCTTCAACCAGACGGCACAGCTAGGTAACTAAGTAGATAGAGCACTGGATCCAGACTCAGAAAGACCTAGGTTCAAATCTAGCCTCAGACACTTGCTAGCTGTGTGACCCTGAGCAAGTCACTTCCTCTCTGTTTACTGCTGTTACCACAGCTGTAAGATGCGGATATAACAGCACCCACCTCCCAGGGTGGTTGTGAAGCTCAAATGAGATATTTGCAAAGTGCTTGTCACCTAATAATTGTTTTTTTCCCTTCTTTTCTTCCTGCCTTAACATGTCTCCATCACTCCAAAGTAACGACTCTGTCCCTAGCATTTATGTAACACCTTACTATGTGCCAGGCACCGTTCTAAGCACTTTACATTTATTGGTTCATTTGATCCTCACAACAATTCTGGACAGTTGATGCTGTTATTATCCCCATTTCACAGATGAGGAAACTGAGGTAGGTAGAGGTTAAACAATTTGCCCAGGGTCACACAGCTAGTTAAGTGTCTGAGGCTAGATTTGAACTCAGGACTTTCCTGACTTCCAGCCCAGAGCTTATCCACTTCACCACAAGCTGCCCTTGATATACGGTCACTTCCTGTAGACATTTTATAATGTAGATCATTTTTTTTAAACGCAGGTAGTTGTTTGCTAGGTTGTTATCCTTGACTTCTCTGATGAAGGAGATCCCTCTCCTGAGACCACTACACATCCAGAACGCCCTGCTAGTCTCTATCATAGACAGAGGCCCTGGTTCCTAGCACATTGTCTCTGTTCCGTGCACACTGTCTCTGGCTTCTCTGAACCAGGCCACAAGCCATGTTCCCTCATAGAGGGGACTCCTGAGACAGACTGGACACAGGTAAAACACCCATCATAGTCCTATGTTCTATTGCTATCACAACCATTATCATAAAAAAAATCATAAATCACTTCCTCATCGTCAGTCAGTCTCCTTGGTCAGCCAGGCCTCCATCTAAACAAGGCCCTCAGAGACATAACTCATCCCATTTGTCCCGCTGGCTTCCCTGCCTATCCAGGCCCAAGCTGGAGTGTCAGGTGGTGTCAAAAGAAATGAGGATTGCCTTGTATCAATTTTGTACATTCTCATATAGGGAACCCCTGAAGTCTTCATGCAGTATTAAATTTAACAGCTTAAGTCATTCATCTAAAGCTATGAAAGCTTAATGCTGCACAGACTTCTGGAACATGCCACTTATGACATGTGGTCTCCCTGGAGAGAATGTAAGCTCCCTGAGGGCAAAGGTTGTTGCATTTCTGGTTTTGTGTCCCCATTTTACAGATGAGGAAAGCAAGGCTCAAAGTTAAGTGACTTGCCCAGCATTTTAGTACCTGAGGCAGAATTCAAACTCAAATCACAGCTGACATTTCTATAATATTTTATGTTTTTTAAAGAACTTTATATGTTTTCTCATGTGATCTTCACAACACTGGAAGGCAGCTACTATTATCCCATTTTACAAGTGAGAAAAGCCAAGTGATTTATAGGGTTAATGCAACTCACTGTTGTTGTTAAGTTGTTTAGTCACTTCAGTCCAACTCTTTGCCACCCCATTTGGAGTTTTCTTGACAAGGATACTGGAGTGGTTTATCATTTCTTTCTCTAGCTCATTTTACAGATGAGGAAACTGAGGCAAACAGGGTTAAGTGACTTGACTAGGGCCACACAGCCTGAGGTCAGATTTGGACTCAGGTCTTCCTGACTCTAGACCCTGCACCCTATCCACTTAACTACCTAGTTGCCCTATGCAACTAACTTATAAGTATCTAAGGCAGGATTTGAACTCAGCTTTTCTCAGCTCCAGGTCTTGTGAGCTATCTACTCTACCACCTGGATGTCACTAAGTATGAAAGCGTATCACTAATAGTCTGACACCTCAGTGATTAATTCTTTGTTCATGGCAAACCATATCTTCCCTTAAATTTTTTAAATAGCAGGATTCCATACTTATATTCTAACTCACAACCCTCTAACCCCTTAATAATAGTGATAACTGATATATATGTGTGTGTATATATATATAACACACACACACACACACACACACACACACACACATATATATACAGCTCTTTGAGAACTTTGCCTACATTGCCTCATAGGACCCTCACAACAAGCCCTTGAGGTGAGTGCTATGATTTTATAGATCTATAGATAGTGCTATGATCTTACAGACCTGGAAACCAAGACTCAGAAAATTAAAGGGTTTTCTCAGGATCACACAGCTCAAAAATATTTGAGGCAGGATTCAAACTCAGGTTTTCCTGACTCTAAGCCCAGTTCTCTCTTTACTCACTATCATCATTTCAAGAAAAGAGAGATTTGATTAGAGTGACAAGCCTCAGTCTAGCCATCAATGGAACGTAACTTGTAAGAAAAAGTTTTTGAAGATAGCCAGGCTTAGGGGTGGCTAGGTGGTGCAGTGAATAGAGCACTGGCCCTGGAGTCAGGAAGACCTGAGTTTAAATCTGACCTCAGACACAACACAAAACTAGCCATGTGACCTTGGGCGAGTTACTTAACCCCAATTGCCCTGCCTTCCCCCTCCAAAAAAGCAAAAAGAAAAATCTTTAAAAAAAAAAGATAGCCAGGCTTATTCATAGGATTCAAATAAAATACTTTTGCCCTTTGGTATCTCCTAGGCTAGACAAAACAATGGCAAAGTATTGTTGTTTGTTTGTTGTTAAGTCGCTTTTCAGTTGGGTCTGACTCTCCATGAGCCCATTTGGGGTTTTCTTGACAGAGATACTGAAGCAGTTTGCCATTTCCTTCTCCAGCTCATTCTACAGATGAGGAAACTGAGGCAAATGGGGTTACATGACTTGCCCAAGGTCACACAGCCAGTGTCTGAGGTCAGATTTGAACTCAGGAAGATGGGTCTTCCTGACTCTACACCCCTGAGCACTCTATCCACTGTGACACATAGTTTTTTCCCAAAACTGAGGTAAACAGGATTAAGTGATTTAGCCAGGGTCACACTCTAGTGAGTGTTTGAGGTTAGGTTGGAACTCATGAAGTCTTCCTGATTCTATTCACCTCACCATCTAGCTGCCAATGAAGCAATGGCAAAGTAGACACTGACAAAGAGTAATTAGTAGAAGTGTGGAAAGGCCCACCAATCAAAGTAAATCTCCCTTACCTCCACTAACTCCAACACAGTTACCTGAAATCCCACCACCACCACTACCACCCCTACCCCACCACCCACACCCCTAGAGAATTTAATGGGTGTATAAAATGTGAGAGCTGGAAGGAACAGATCTCAGCTCCAGACTTTCTCAAATCAGTATAGCCACCCATCCACCAAAAGTTTCCAGACCCCTGAACTTTACTGACGGAACCACCAATGTTAGTCTTAGAATCGTATATTTTAGAATTAGGAGGAAGTTCAGGGATGCTCTAGTCTCATCCCCTCATTTGGCCGATAAGGAACCTGAGATCTAAGAAGTCCAGTGTTTTGTACAAAGTCACACAAGTAGAATGTTGCCAGGCTAAGATTCAAACCCAAGTCTTCTGGTTCAATGCTCTTGCCACAGTGGTCGCCACCATTGGGTCCTAAAGGGAAAAAATTATGTTGGTCATGGCAGTAGCTAGGGCAGAGCAACTGGGGATTTCCTCAAGGGAAGGAAATTACAAAGGCACCAGTAACACTTTCCTGGGGGTACTTCTTCCCCCTACCCAGCCCTGCCATTGGTCCAGTGGAGGCAGTTACCCTTCCTACCCTTGTCTTGTCCACCATTCCTCTTTTTCCCATTTCTACTCTGAGCACTTAACTCCCATCTAACCCATCTCTACTCGGGGCAGGAGAAATTGTTCTTTCTCCCTTCAGCTGAATAGAAATCTTGAGATGTCCCAAGAATTGGGAGGGGGTATCCTCCTCCCTCCCTCAGTGACCAAACCCCAGACACTTAGACCCCTCCCAGGCCTCCTGGCCCAGGTGAAGATATTTATGGCTCTGCCCTTATGGTAAAGAGAGATGGAGGAAATTTGGAAGCAGAAAGTCTTTACCATAACCCCTTCTCTCCACCTCCCCTTCAGAGTCAAAGAGAAAGCTTTTGGATTAATATCAAAATATTCTCTCAGAAATATTCTCTCCCTGGTCTCATCCAACCTTCTCGTTTTCTAGAGGAGAAAACTGAGGTCAAGAGAGGGAAGACAACTTGTCCAAAGTCACACGGCAAGCTAGCAGTGGCCCCCATACTAGAACATATGCCTGCTGACTCCTAGCTCAAGGCTCTTTTCCTACACAAAAAAGGGGCAGAAAAGGAGAAAGCTGAGACTAGGAGTGGGCAAGAACATTGATCTGAGAGTGGTATCGGCATCCCTCTCCCTCCCCAAACAACTGAGAATGGGAATGGGAACAGGCCTGGTCCAGGGTATCCCTAAGGTATAAAAGAGGAAATTCTAGTCTAAACCCCTAGACAGAGCACCAAGGCAAAGCCCCCTGGGAGGAAGGGAATGGGTAGGGGGCATAAATTAGCTGGAAAAAAGCAATGCTCCCCCCCAAGACCAGAAGCAGCTGGGCCCCAAGACCAGGACCAGACCCCAGACACTCAGTCCCACATCCTCCCCCTTTCCACCTCCTGTAGACTGACGACATTTGAAAGTTAACTTCCCACAAAAGTCACTCTCCCAGGATTAATATTTATTTCTTATGAAATTTAAATTTTTCAGTGTAATTAAATTTTTATTCATCGTGAGTTATAGATAAAAATATTTATAACCTTCCCATTCCCGCCACAGAGGACAAGGCTAGGATGGAACCAATTACCAGAGCCTGGGCCAGAGGCTGCTTCAGAGCCCCAGAGGCATGGGGGCTGGGAGGGGGAGGATGGAAGGAGGGTGAAAGGGGCTCTCTCCATCACCTGAGGCAGTTACAGCGGCAACAGCTGCACCATCTACAGCTGCACCGTCTCTTAGTGCTGAGGGAACCACAGAGGGAAGAGCGGGTAAGGAAGCAACTGGGGTGCGTTGGGAAGCAGTCCATGATCAGTGAGATCAAGGAGGAACTTGGAGGAGTCAGTGAGGAGCAAACCCAGCCAGGTAGGGCAGGTGAGAAGCAAGCCCAGTCAATGAAGGCCTATGAGCAGGTGCCAGTGATGTCACCTTCGGGGCTCTGATACACTCTCCCATTGGGCTAGGTCCAGGGAGGGTTCCATGAGGCAGTCATCATGGCATAGTAAAAAAGGGCTTCGGACTTGGAATCAGAGGTCCTGCATTTTCCTCTGCCACAATTTCTTCCGACAGCCTTGGATGAATTGCTTTACCTCTCTGGACCTCAGTTTTCTCCTCCATAAATTGGGCTTTAGTGCCTCTGAGAAATGGGAAGGAAGAGAATCCCTATTTCACTATCTCCTCCTGGGACTATCGGGCCATCCTGCTTACTGGAACTTAGGATCATAGCCTCATAGATTTGGAGAAAGGGAATTTAAAGGTCACTGAGTATGACTCCATTGTAGAGATGAGGAAACTGAAATGCAAAGAGTGACCTGCCATGGTCAAACATCATGTATCAGAGGCAGCATGTGGGGAATGATCTTCCTTTCTTCTTTTGTCCATGGCTCTATCTAATGCACCACTATGACTCCCTTATGTGGTCATCTGCTGCCAGCTTGACAGTCTCAGTGTCCTCAGGCCAGTTGGTTTATAGCCTCAAAGCAAGGCCCATGGACAGCCCATTTCCAACCCCTACTGACTCATATTCTGAGGGTTGCTTCCCTTGCTTTGGGAGCATTTGTCACAAACCTCCCTCAGGCTGGGACCATCTTGATAGCTAGTTGGCACAGTGGAAAGAGTACTGGACCTGGAGTCAGGAAGATTGGGGTTAAAATCCTGCCTCAAACACTTACTAGCTATGTGACCTTGGGCAAGTCACTTAACCTCTGTCTGCCTTAGTTTCCTCATCTATAAAATAGGGAATAATAATAGTATCTACCTCCCAAGGTCACTGTGAGGAGATGCCAATGAGATATTTGCAACAGATTTATAAATATTTAAGCACTATAAACATTTAAGCTGTTAAAATTAATTATTGTTATTTCCTAGCTCTAAAGAAGATACCAACATGCAATTCTTTTTCACTCAGCTCTTGATCTAGAGTCTTGATAAGGAACCCTCTGTCCATGTGTAACTGGTAGGCAGGCCCTTCTTGGAGTCCCCATTGCTTCTATTCTCCTGGTTGTCAGGGCAGCTGACTAACCCCCAGTGGTCAGCAGATGGTTTGATGTAGTGTCCTCATAGGGCCATTTTGTAGTCTGGCAAATTTCCCAGTCTTTCAATGATTTGACATATAGGGTATTTCATCATTAATCATAACAGGATTCTCTCACCCCTGGCTAAACAGTTGACTTGAAAATCCTACCTGAGCTAGGTGATAGACCTCTTTCAACTGACCTCTCAATCAAGTGATGGACTGGTATATCTTCACACCTCTATCTTCTGAAACTCCAAAGCACAGCTCAATAGTCAAGGAGGAAGATTCAAGATAGCAGGGCATCAGGAAGAAGTACAGGGTAACACTCCTGCCAAACCTCCTCCATGAAGATCTAGAAAATGTACTGGACAATTCTGATTGGGAAATCCACAGGAAAAAATATCACAGTGAGTCATTTTTCCAGCCCAAGGCAGTTAAGGGAGACAGACAGAGAGGTCTTTGGACATTATGGAAGAGGTTTGGCCAAGAACATTACAGAACTTAGGAACTGGAAGAGAGCCGAGAGTGGGCACCAGAGCAGGAAGTCTTAGGGTGAGAAGAGATTCCAGGGGATCCCTGAACTAGCACAAGGTGCAGGAACAGTTGCCATCTGGCATCTCTGTTTCCCACTACCCAGTTTGGGCTTGAACTGAAGTGGGATCTGCACATAGGAATAATAGAGAGTAGTTGTCACTACTAGCCTGATTAGCAAGCACACCTTCAAAACCACAGAAGGTATAGAATAAAGTCCCTGCCATCATTCTTGTTGCATGCATCAAAAATGACACATGCTAAAACCATTGAACTTGAAGTTGAGGGGTCAGGGTACTCAGCATGTTCTATAGAAAACTCTGGCAGCAGGGCTCCCTGAGGATGATAAGGTATACTTCTAGACTTCTTGATTCCTGGGTTGTAGCCAATGAGGAAGGGAAAGGGAGGAAGTCTGCCATCTGCAAGCTTCCTATTTTAAATCATTATGCTTGCCAACTTTGCAGATTCAAGCAAGCCTTTTAAAAGTGTCACACACAGATACTATCCTAGAAAACTTAGAAGTTGTATAGCAGGAGAGTGATGGTCACCAGAAGCCTATTACATTTGACAATAACTTGTTATCTCAGAGTTATAACTAAAGAAGAGGAAAGTACAAAAGGTATAATCAGCCAATAGTCAGCCAGCATTTATTAAGTACATATTATGTGCCAGGCACTGTGCTAAATTCTGGGGATACAAAGAAAGACAAAAGACAAGTCCAGGGGTGGGGAACCTGCAGTCTTGAGGCCACATGAGATCCTCTAGGTCCTTGGGTGCAGCCCTTTGACTGAATCCAAACTTCAAAGAACAAATTCCCTTAATAAAAGTATTTGTTCTGTAAAACTTGGACTTAGTCAAAGGGCCACACCCAAGGACCTAGAAGGCCACATGTGGCCTAAGGTCACAAGTTCCCCACCCCCGACAAGTCTCTATCTTTTTTTAGGGGAGCAAGGAAGGGAAATTGGGGTTAAGTGACTTGCCCAAGGTCACACAGCTAGTAAGTGTTAAGTGTCTAAGGCCGGATTTGAACTCAGGTCCTCTGGACTCCAGGGCTGGTGCTCTATTCACTGTGCTACCTAGCTGCCCCCTGACAAGTCTCTATCTTCAAAGAATTCACTTTCTAATGGGGGAGACAACATGCAAACACCTATGCATGAACAAGATATAGATAGGATAAGTTGAAGATAATCACAGAGGGAAAGTACTAGAATTAAGGAGAATCAGGAAGGGTTTCTTATAGGAAGTGGAGTTTTTAGCTAGGACTTGAAAGAAGCCAGGAAAGGAAGGAGATGAAGAGGGAGAGAATTTCAGACATGGGGAACAGTCAGTGAAAATGCCCAGAACTGGGAAGGGGGGTGGTCTAAAGTCTCAGACCTTATTGACACCAAAAAAAAAAGGCAACTAAGAAAATATCAATATTTATCAACCTATATTTCCCATGTGTACAAACTCTTGAGGGTCATCAATTCAGGAGTTGAGGGTGTCCTCAATGAGAGTATTCATAGAGAGTAAGCAGGATTCTACAATGGTGAAGTGAACTGCATCTTGACCATTTCACAATTGTCTGAAAGCTGCAGAAAATAAAGGACCCCATTATACTTATTGTCTGTTAGTTACAAAGAAGAATTAGATGGAGGAGGACAAAGCATCATTTTACAAGCTCTTTTAGCAGGTGCCTCTCAATCATAAATGAAAATTATTCAAGATTCCTTGGAAGATGTAATAATAGCAACAATCCAGTTCAATGATCCTCTAATAACAACCATCAAGTGAGGCATAAAACAAGGAAGCATATGCTCACCAAAAGTATTGACCACTGGGATGGAGGAGAATCAGTGGAGAGTCTAGATCAATGCACAATTCCCAGTAGAAGAAGGAGTCTTCCAGATGTTTCTGCTTGCAAATGACATTGCAAGTTCCAAGATAGTGTAGAACCTCATGGAAGAAATTTAAAAATCACTCAATAAGTCTGATTTGCCCATCTATATAGGAAAGACCAAATGGATAAAGAATGTCTATTGCTTAGATTTCATCATCCAAATGAATACCCTATAAAGCCTATCCAATAGTACGTATATCTGGAACAGACAATACCAATGGACAGTGAGTTGGACCCATAGTTGAAAATGGGATGCATTGGGATGGATTGCTTTGAGGAAAATGCAAAGCACCTTTACTGACCCTAAAATTCTCATAGGATAGTCAGTGTGTGACACAAAGGGCTTACCTGAATCCACAAAAGCCCATCTTCTTGTTACAAACATTTATATATGTATGACAGTAAGAACTGGAACACCAGTGCCTTTGAAAAGCTAAAGACCAGCACCTCCTAGATGGCAATGGAAAGGCACATAGTGGGCAGCATACAAACAATAATAGACTCCAAAAAACAGGAGTGAAGGAGGTCATTGAGGAATAATGTGACAAAGGAGACGGGCTAGAAACATGGTGAGAGCAAAGGGTGACAAATGGATGGCTAGAATGTTCCACCTACTATCCTCATGATGGCAAGAAAATGTAAAGAAGGCCCCTGGTACATTGGGTAGACCTCCTGCGGCAAACTCTGGGGATGCCATGAAAAAGAGTTGCACAAGATGGGCAGGCATGGATTAGTTGCCATGTGCCTCATTGGAGAGAGCTTCCAAATTGATGAGATCACAGGTATATCTCTGAGTATTCTGGACAAGTAGGTGCTATGTTCAGTCATTGCTTTCAAATGGAATGCAAGTGCTGTCGGTGCTCTATCCATTTCAGCACCATAGAGCAAAACATCACTATTCCACCCTAGTTACAGCTCTATGATCACAAGTCTCACTGTCAGTGAATTTTCTACTTTCAAATTTAATAGACTTCTAGAGGCCATCGTTCTCCTGATATAAAATTACCTCTCAATTCTTCTAGGATCATATCTGTTACACAAAGAGCTTGTCTGAATCTCCAAAAGCCAATACTAGTGCATTTGTGAGGTAGTTAACCAATTCATTCTCATGTTAATATTCTCCATGTGGTACCAGGGGGTTCAGGCCAGCTTGCCCCTTTTTACCCTCTGCTTTTGGTTTTTCTCAAAATTAACCATGAGGGAGATCCACGTAAATATCTCTTATAATGAAGGAGTCACTACTTTTAGAAGCATCCTGTTCCATTTTTAAACAGACCTCATTGTAGGGGTGGGTGAAGGGGGGAAGAAGAGGAGGAAAGTGGAGAAGCAAAGGGGAGAGGAGAGAAGGAAAGGAGAAAGAAAAAAGGAGGAAAGGAATAAAAAGAGAAAGATGAGAAATGGAGGAAGGGGGAGGGGGAAAGAGTAGTGAAGAGGGAGAAGGAAGAAGGGAACTGGAAGAGGAGAGAGGATGGGGAGGAGGAAATGGAAGAAAAAGAAAAAGAGGAAAGATGAGAAAAGAGGGAGAGGGAAGGAAGAGGAAGATGGAGAAAGAATGAAAGACAAAACAAAAGGAAAAAGAAAGAAGAGGAGGGGAAAGAGGAGGAAAGATGTAAAGAGAAGGAGGCAAGAGATGAGAAGGAAGGAGAAAGAAAAGAAATGTGTCTATGTGTGAAAGGTAGAAAGGAGAGGGGGAGAGAGAGAGAGAGAGAGAGAGAGAGAGAGAGAGAGAGAGAGAGAGAGAGAATGAGAGAGAGAGAGAGAGAGAGAGAGAGAGAGAGAGAGAGAGAGAGTGATGCCTGAGCCAGGAAGCACTTACTCACCTCTGAGAAAAAGAATGATTCTCTTATTTTCTCTGCCACTGACAAAGGCAGCTACTTCCAACTAGATTATGTGGGTACTTGGCCCCTGAGACCTTTAATAATTTTGCCTTAAAACAATCCTAGAATAGCAGGCCCCCTGGGGAAGCCAAAGATGGGGGAGGAGCTGCTTCTCAGTCATGATTCCTGCCCTATGCTCAGTTCCTTAGCACACAACTCTCAGGAATGTAGGCTCTACCTGAAAAGCAGCCCCAGAATCCCTCTCCACAATACTGCCTCTAAAGGTAGAGAGGGGCAAAAATCACCATTTCCATTTTATGGGGCAGGAGACTGAGGTCTAAGAAGGGGAAATAATTCTCCCAAGGTCATGCCTTTAGTTGACAGAAGAGCTGAGACTAAAACCAATATGTCCCAATTCCCAACTTAAAGCTATCGATGTGACAGTGTTCCTGATGTTGAATTCACCAACCAAGACTGGGGTTGTCAGAGAGAAAAAAACTGGTGTTTGCAGGAATGGGGAGGGTGCAACCTGCCCCAGAGAGGTTCTCCAGACCCAGAGAGAACTACTCTGAACTGGACAGTGACCTAGTATTTAACCATAAATAGGAATTCTAGTATCTGCAGCAAAAGGGTAAAGATAGGGCAGTAGAAACCATGCCTTAGAGAATCTATAACCTCCACAACTTGACTCCAATCTATCTTTCCAGGCTGACTTCACATCACTCCCTCTCATTCCAGCCAAAATGGCTTACTTGCTATAACCTGTACCTGAGATTCCACCTCCTTCCTTGGGCACTTTTACATACACTGCTCTATATGGCTGGAATATTCTCTCTACTCAACTCTTTCTGTTGAATTCCCTGGCTGCCTTCAAGATTCAAATGTCACCTTCTACATGAAGCTTTTCCAGATTCCATACCCCACCCCCAGTTGTTGGTGCTCTCTCCTCAGTTTCTAATGACTTTGAACTAATTTTTTATCTATTTCATATTCACTCTGTATACATTGTTTTCCCCAAGTAGGAAGCAACCTCCCTGGGAGCAAGGTTTGTGTTGATTTGTCTTCATATTCCCAATATCTAGCATAGTTCCTGGAATATAGTTAAGAGGAAGAGGAAGAGATAGTCTATTTAATAAGTGCTTGATGAATGGGATTGAGTTGATTACCAAGAGCAATTTTAATTCCCAGACCCAGACAGAGATTGGGACCCAAGGTAGTAAGGATAAACATCTCCTTGTATCCTTTTTGTGTGAGTTACTATTTTCTGCCTGTAGTTTGCATGCTGTTTATCGGCTGAGATCCCATGATTTCCATGAGAGGTGGTTGTGACTGCCAAATCTGGACTGACATAGAACCCAAATCTTCTTAATTCAAAGCTGGTACTCTTGCCTTTTTGACAATAATGCTACAGGTAACAACCAGTCTCATGATGCTACATGTCACAGATCACACAACAACCAGTAAATGTTAAAGAGTGATCCTCCTTGTGTAGCATTTGAATCCCAAAGCAGCAGATCTGTCTCCATCTTCCATCCTCTCCCTGAAGGCTATGACGGTCTAGCAGAGGTGCCCCTCCCTTCATGGCACTAAGCTAAACTGGGGCTGGGGGGAGAGGAAAGCCATAGCACGAGGACCATTACTTGGAAAACTCACTCTTTGCTCTTCACCTTGCTCTGAGGAGTGGTTCCTTTTCACTAATTAGAGCTGTCACTAGTCCTGGCTGATTCCTCCAGATCAAGCTAGGGAGGTCATTAAGCCCAAGATGGATAAGTGCTAATCCAAGCCCTGCACCAGAGATTTATCAGACTCTGGCAGGGGAGGATTTATAAGGTTTGTTAAATTTCTAATTGAGTTTAGAGTACAGTTCCACACTCTCTAGGGCTGAGCCGTATGGAAGAGAATAAAAACAAGTGGACTGAACAGTAGCTCACTTTCTGGAAGGAGAGTCCTCTGTCCAACCAATATCTCCCACTCTCCAGCCTCTCTGACAGCTCTGGCTACACAATCAAAGCAGCAGCAGGAAGGGGACATTTACCAGGGGGTAGCACTCAGCAACAGAGTGCTCAGTCTCTGCAACCACCTTGCCAACTCCTGACTCAGTAACCTTAACCTAGCCTTGTAGATAATTGCCAGCCCAAAATTATGAGGCTGGGCCATCAGAATGGAATGTGGTCTATTTGTCATTCTGTGCCTCTCTGACTGAGCCCAGGAGGTTTGCTGAGTGAGGAAGCCAGCCAAGGTGATTTGTAGGACAGTTACTGTGAGCTCCTTAAATAAAGAAATAAACTGTTTCTCCCCTTCCTAATACCTTGAGGTATTATTAAAACCTCATGAGGAACTACAGGCCCCTGGGGACAAACTGAATGTCTCATAACCTTGGGAAAGTGGTATAATGAATAGAGTGCTGGATTTAGAATCAGGAAAGTATAAATACTGTTTCAGATACTTATGTGCTGTGTAACTCTTCCCAAGTCACTTAAACTCTCTGTGTCTCATATGTAAAATGAGCCCGTAGAAACCGTTAGTCTCTAAGAAACCCTCCCAGTCTAAATCTGATCCCGTGACCCTTCCTTTCTCAGAGTCACAGATTCTCCATCTACAAAATGGGGAGATTGAATTAGGTGATGTCCAAATTCCCTTCCAATGCTCAATCCTTTGGCAGATGTGTGCCCTCACTCCATCCAGATGCCAAAAGATGATAGGTCATGAGAACAGTGGGCAGCCTGAATGGTGCCTGGAGATCACTAAAAGAATGTTAGAACAGAGACGGGACCTTAGACCAGAAAAAATAGTCCAGTCCTTACTTTGGGAAACAAATAATACAGTCCCCTATTTTGGGAAACTGGAGGTTCCAAGACAAAAGGGACTTACCCAAGCTTTCACAGTGAGTTTGTGCCAGATCTCAAACTAGAAACCAGGTTTCCTAAGAGCCTGAAGCTCTTTGTCCAATATTTCTGGTGGCTGTTCTCCACCCCTTCTCAGTGGAATCAGGAAGCAGGGACTCACTGGTGACAAGTCATTTAAAGTCATTAAGTGTTCTCCTACTATATTTTTTTCTTATCTTGTACTTCAGCTATATCTTAATAAGATCATTCTATCCTTTCCAATTTTCAGTTCAATTCAATACACATTTATGAAGCGCCTTCTGTGTGCCAAGCACTATACTAATTAAGAGACAAAAACACAATAGGCTTTGCTCTTGAGAAACTTCTACTCAACTGTTTGCAAATTCTTCCTTTTGGTGGAGAAAATAGGATTCCCAAGCATTTGTTGTGTGACATGGGTCACAGAAAGGTCAGGCCCCTTCCCCTTTCTGTACCTCGGTTTCCTCCTCCGTAAAATAAATTGGTCAGGCGAAGGGCCACTAAAGGTCTGCTCACCTGTCAGTCTGTGAGTCTCCCTGTTGCCTCTCATTAGTAAGTCACTGACCCCCAAATGCTGATTCTGTCCTTCTCCCATCAGCTTTTCTTTGTTCACCAGATACTCCTACTTTGGGATACCTGGGTCCTAAGCCTGGGCCCTTTACTTGGCTTCCTACCTGTCTCCCAGACATGGCTCCCATGTTACCCATCCACATTTACAAGCACCACAGTTCCTCCCCACCACCTGCCTCTCCCATTACTTTGTCTTTACTTTCTATACAATCACATGGACATGCTGTTACCCCTTGAGAGAATGCAAGCTCCTTGAGGTCGGGGACTGTGTCATTCTGGTATTCGTATTCTCAGTGCCTAGCATGGAACCTGGAATGTAGTAGATACCTAATATGCAAGTGTTGATTTATTCTTTGAAAGAACACACTGGGGTGTTAGAACTTCAGCTCCCTGGAAAACAGGGCCCTCCTTAATGACAGGGACTATGTTAGTTATGTCTTTTGTATCCCCAGAGACTGACACAGTACCTGGAACATAGTAGGTGCTTAATAAATGCTTGTTGGTTGATTTGTGGTAATATTTGGGGAAGGTGGAGAAAAGGGGGAGAAGAGAGAGAAAGAATGACAGAGAGGGAGGAATGGGGGAGAGAAAAAGAGAGGGGGGAGAGACAGAAACAGAGGGGGGAAAGAGAGAGACAGAGAGAGTATATGAGCGTATAAAGTGCTTACTACATGCCATACATTGGGCTAAATGCTGGGGACAGAAATACAAAAAAGTAGGACAGTATCTGCTCTCAAGAAGCTTACATTCTAATGGGGGAAGATAGCATAGAAAGGGAGTTCTAAAGGAGGGGTTTGAATGGGAAGGAGACTATAGGGCTTTGGCATGGAGGCCTGGCCCCAGGGAAGATAAGTGAAACGCTCACCTATCAAAGCCAAGGGATTCAGGTACAGAGTCCAGATTAGGGATGAAAAGGAAAGGAAAGTCGAGACAATAGTATAAACAGAGAAGTCAATGGCAAGGTTCAACCATGAAGCTATCTCTCCTTATCCTATGGATCCTTAGAGGTGGGGCCTCCCTCACAGAACCTAAGGAAGCCTTGGAAAGAGCTATTCAAAAGAGTCAAGGTCTTCAGCCAAATGACTCCATTGGCCCAAGAATGTCCAACCTCACCTTGCTTGACTAAGCATCTCAATCACATAACTCCTAAGATCTCACTCCCTCTGGGAGGCCTTTTGAAAATAGTTTACAAATCATGAGACCTTTGGAAAAGACTTTAGAGATAATTTAGTTCAAGCTTCTCATTATGCAGATGAGGAAACTGAGGCTGAGAGAAATTATTTACCCTAAGGTCACACAGGTAGTGAATTCCACACAAAGAATTCACTGCGTTACTAAGTCCCATGTAAATATTGATATTAAGTTTAATATGAGAAATATGGGATTTCTACCGAGATTGCTACTAAGTAGAATTATATTGTTCTTTTTTTTTATTTAAATAGCTCTAGAATGCTTGCCTTTTGTGATCTTTTGTGAAAGCAAACTGTCCCACAATTTCTTGGGATTGCCAGGGCCTAAAATCACAAGGAGCTGGCACTCTCTGTGACTTCTCTAACTCTAACCTACTTGTCTTATTGTCCTTGTGGGTGAACTTACAATTCCACTTGGTTTACCCTAGAAGTATCAAGGATCCAGAGGGAGTTTGAGTTATCCTTTGGGATAAAACCCAGAGAAAATTGCCTGGACCTCTATGGGAATCACTTAGGCTAGAGATACCCCTAGAGAATTTTGGTGAGAAAGGCACATTTTTTGTGTAGACCCCAATTGGATGGACTCCTGCACTGAGGGAATCATTGGAAGGGTTTCTACTCAGGACAGTTTTCTCATCTGAGAAAAGGGCAAGGTCTAATCAACCCCATATCCCAAATCCCCATAGAGAGAGTTCCATAAAGTATGGAAAGCTCACTGTGGGTCAAGTGTCTGTTCCAAATGGAAACCAATGTTCTCTGTCTTTGCTCTTTCTTCTTGCTTGTGGGTTAAGAATCTAATGAGCAGGGGCAGCTAGGTGGCGCAGTGAATAGAGCGCCGGCCCTGGAATCAGAAGGACCTGAGTTCGGAGCCGGCCTCCGACACTTAATCCGTACAAACAAAAACTTAGCCGTGTAACTTTGGGCAAGTTACTTAACCCCGATTGCCCTAAAGGGGCGGCTAGGTGGCGCAGTGAGTAAGAGCACCAGCCTCGGAGTTGGGATGACCCGAGATCAGATCCGGCCTCAGAAAAAAAAAAATGAGCACCCACGCATAAATCAAATGACTAGCCGTGTAACCTTGAGCAAGTTACTTAACCCCAACTGCTTATAAAAAAAAAAAAAAGAATCTAATGAGCAGGGGCAGCTAGGTGGCACAGTGAGTAAGAGCGCCAGCCCTGGAGTCGGGAGGACTTGGGATCGGTTCCAGCCTCAGAAAATTAGCACCCACACATAAATAACTAGCCATGTAACCTTGAGCAAGTTACTTAACCCCAATTGCTTTAAAAAAAAAAAAAAGAATCTATGAGCTTTGTGAAACTTTTTTTCTTCTTTTGTGAATCAACAAAACTTTATGTTTGGGCATCCTTGTCATTTCCATCCATATGAGTGAGATCATATATGATCATATGACATTGGCTATATTGAGACTTTACTATAGGGCACTGAAGAAACATGTGAACGGAAACCATTCATGCCTCTCCAGAGACCACAGAACTATTTTGAATTTGTGATGAGTATTGTTGTCATAAAAGTAAAATACAACCCTGCCTATTTGCCAAGGATGGCAAATTTCAAAAGAATAAATGTGTATTGGGGGCCTGCCTTTGGAACACAGGCACATCACCTAACAAGGAGCTCTGAGGAGCTTTGCCTGGGCATTTTCAGATCTTCTAAAATGGAGGCACTCCCATTCCTACCACTTCTGTGAATGTAGCCTTCTTTGACTGGGCTTCTTTAGAATTAGTGAGACTGGGGGTGGCTAGGTGGCACAGTGAGTAGAGCATCGGCCCTGGAGTCAGAAGGACCTGAGTTCGGATCCGGCCTCAGGCACTTAATGCACACCCAAAACAAAAACCTAGCCGTGTGACCTTGGGCAAGTTACTTAACCCCAAATGCCCTCCAAAAAGAAAAAAAAAATTATTAGTGAGACTGAGATAGCATCTCTCTTTCTGCCTCTCTTTCTGGCTTAGCCCCTTTCCTGTGAGCTCTTTCCTGCTTCTCTCAGAGGGCAAAAATCCCAGGTCACCCACAGTGTGGGCACCATGTTGTTGTCGTCATTGTTCATCCTTCATTCTCAAAGAGGACCATGACATCAGGAAGGTGATGCCATGACATACAAATGAATCGGATTTAAGTGAGGGAGGGCTGTACAAAGTCACCAGCCTCACTTTCTCCTCTGGAGCCATCTGGGTCCAGAAGTCTGATATATATGAGAATAACTAGAGATGGCCCCTAGGCAACATGAACTGGACCAGTGAGAAGGGAAGGACTTCCTTCCCCTGATCCCTCTCTCTTTTACCCCAGCTCTGAGAAATGGGCTGGTTTGTTTTTATTTAATTTTGTTTGTTTCCAGTTCTAAGTGCCTGCAGTAATTCCCACTGGACTAGGAATTCAAGTTATGATGACCTTGGAGCCAAGACAGCAGGCAAGATAGTACAGCCTGCCCAGCAGAAAAGTTCAGAGAAGCAGGGAGCCTAAAACTTGGAATTTGGGACTAGGCACTATAGAAACCAAACAAAGCTATAGGGGACAGAGTCAAGATGGTGGAGTAGAAACAGGACTTCCGTGAGGCTCCAGCTTCCACCTTTCCCAATCCATGTAAAAGGGGACTCTGAATAAACTTTGGAGCTACAGAACCCACAAAATAACACAGAGAAGCCAACCTCCTGCTGAGGACAGCCCAGCAGGAATCAGCCAGCATAGTGCTCTGGGAGCCCAGCCCAGAGTGAGCCAGATGTTTTAGCCCCAGGGTGTTCTGACCAGCTGCAGCTGGAGGGACTCCAGAACACCAGCAGCTGTGGCCATTTCCAGAATTATCAACACATAGATGCTAAGGACAAAGTGAGAGGTCAGTGCACTGTGGACCTTGAGATCAGTAGTGGGGAGAGCATCGGCTTTTTCCCCCAGGGTGAGAAGCCACTGAGATGCTTCAGCACAGCAGGCGCCATGTTGCAGCTTCAGCTCCTGGCCTGCAGACTGTAGGGGGACCAAGCGGCCAGTCTGAAGGTTAATCACTCCTGCTCCTTCTTGGATCTGGATTTCAGTCTAGGGTGGAGGTCCTGAGGTGTGTGACCAGCTTGCCAGAGTGTGTGGAGGCTTCAGAGAGGCCACCCAACTAATACCTCCGGCAGCTGAGAAAACCCTAGCATTTGGGATGGAAGCTCCCCTGTCTGGTGGCAGAGTCCTACCGTGGCAAAAACCCCAGGGGTCAAGGAGTGGCAATATGAGTAGGCAAAGGAAGCAAAACAAACAGAGTACCCCAACTTTACACTCCTACTTTGGTGACAGAAAGGATCAAAGCATGGAACAGGAGGATGACAGTGAAGTTATAACTCTTGCACCAAAAGCTTCCAAGAAAAATACGAGCTGGTTATAGACCATAGATGATCTTAAGAAGCAAATAAGAGAAGTGGAGGAAAAATTGGAAGAGAAATGAGAACAATGCAAGAAAATTATGAAATGGGAGTTAACAGCCTGACTGAGGAAAATAACACCTTAAAAAATAGACTAACTCAAATGGCAAAAGAGGCTCAAAAAGGCAATGAGGAGAAGAATGCCTTAAAAAGCCTAATTTGCCAGATGGAAAAAGAATCTCAAAAGCTTACTGAGGAGAATCATTCCTTCAGAATCAGATTGGAGCAAATGGAAGCTAGTGACTTTATGAGAAATCAAGATGCTGTTAAACAGATCCAAACAAATGAAAGAATAGAAGTCAATGTGAAATATCTCATGGGAAAAACCACTGATCTGGAAAATAGATCCAGGAGGGATAATTTAAAAATTATTGGACTACCTGAAAGCCATGATCTAAAAAAGAACCTAGAAATCATCCTTCAAGAAATTCTCAAGGAAAACTGCCCTGGTGTTTTAGAACCAGAGGGCAAAATAGAGGTTGAAAGAATCCACAAATCACCTACTGAAAAAGATTCCAAAAAGAAAATTCCTAGCAATATTATAGCCAGATTCCAAAATTCCCAGATCAAAGAGAGAATATTATAAGCAGCCAGGAAGAAACAATTTGAATATTGTGGAAACACAATCAGAATAACACAGCTTCTACACTGAGGGATCAAGGGGCTTGGAATATGATATTCTGGGGGGCAAAGAAGCTGGGATTAAAACCAAGAAGCACCTACCCAGAAAAACTAAGTATCATGTTTCAGGGGAAAATAAGGTCATTCAGTGGAATAGAGGACTTTCAAGTAATCTTGATGAAAAAACCAGAGTTGAGTAGAAAATTTGACATTCAGATACAA
The DNA here is from genome assembly GCA_011680675.1 of Gymnobelideus leadbeateri. Classification (NCBI taxonomy): domain Eukaryota; kingdom Metazoa; phylum Chordata; class Mammalia; order Diprotodontia; family Petauridae; genus Gymnobelideus; species Gymnobelideus leadbeateri. Next base: position 721,790 of record WOXC01008877.1, on the reverse strand, counting down.
GAAGCAAGAGAAACTTGAGAAGGTAAACAGGGAAAAGAAGCCATAAGGGAACTTATCAAAGTTTAACTATTTACATTCCTACATGGAAAAACAATCATTGTAACTTATGAAACTTTTCTCAGCATGAAAATAGTTGAAGAAGGGTATATGGGCATATGAATACATATGTGAATGTGTGTATATATGTTTACAGGTATACATAGATAGAGGGCACAGGACCATTTTAATAGGAAGGGATGATATTTAAAAGGTGAAATTAAGAGGTGAGAGAGGAATATAACGAGAGGAGATGGGGAGAGACAGAATGGGGTAAACTAGTTCATATAGAAGAGGCAAGGGGAAATGGTTGCAATGGAGAAGAAGAACAGGAAGGCAAAAAGGCAAAACCTTATTCTCATTGAATTTGGCTCAGGGAGAGAATGACATACATACTAAATAGGATATCTCACCCTAGGAGGGGGGAAGGGGATGAGAGGGGGGATGATGGAAGGGAGGGAAGGCTGGCGGGGGGGGGAGGGAAGTTGGAAGCACCCACTTTTTTTGCTTTTTGGGGGGCATTTGGGGTTAAGTAACTTGCCCAAGGTCACACAGCTAGTTGTGTGTGTGTGTGTGTGTGTGTGTGTGTGTGTGTGTTAAATGTCTGAGGTTGGATCCAAACTCAGGTCCTCCTGACTCTAGGGCCGGCCCTCTACTCACTGTGCCACCTACCCACTCCAAAAGCACCCACTTTTTAAAAGGGACAGGATCAAAGTAGAGAATAGAATGAGTGGGAGATGGGATAGGAGAGAGGGAAATATAGTCAGTCTTTTACAATATATCTACTATGATAATGTTTTTCATAGCTACATATGTGCAACATATACTGAATTGCTTATCTTCCCAGTAAGGGTGGGTGACAAGGGAGGAAGGAAATGAATCTGGAATTCAAAGTTTTAAATTCAAATATTTAAAAATATACAAATGCTATTATTAATACTATTTTACATGTAATTGGGAAATAAGATATACAGTTATTGGGGCATAGACATCCACTATGCCCTACTGGAAAAGTCAAAATGGCTATGGGAGAAGATATGGGAGAGAGCAGATTGGAGGAGAGGATATCCTGTGGGACCGCTATTTTGGGGTGGTGGGTAGGGGAGAAAACGGGTAAAAAATTGTAACTCAAAATCTGGCGGAAATGAATGATGTAAACTGGAAGTTAATAAAGCATTTGGGGGGAAAAAAAGCTATAAACCTAATCCCCTTCGAATCCTCAAAAACTGAGATGGCTTAAGTGGAATGGAGTAGGAGGCAAACTATGCCTTCCACGTTTTGGGAATATGTTTGTGTATTTGCAATTAAACCTTTTGAAATAAATATTCCTTCATAAAAGCTAAAAATACATTATGATATACTCTTTCTAGTCCTTAGGACAGTGTCTAGTATATAGTAGGCACTTCATAAATGCTTCTTGACTGCCTTTTCCCAAAGTGATCAAATGAATTATAGTCTTAGAATTTTAAATCCAGAAGAGACATTAGAAAAGTGGGTTCTCAAGGTGTGGTCTGAGAACTCACTCAAAACTATTTTCATAATATTACTGAGATGTTATTTGCTTGTTAAAATACTCCTCCCTTTTCCAACTCCATATCCAAATTTTCTTCATATACTTCAACCAAAACAATCTATCACAACAGATTGCATGCAGAAGCAGATATGAGAATTCCAGCTGTCTTCTGTTAAGCCAGACATTAAAGAGATTTGCAAAAATGTGTAAAACGATCCCCTTATTCTCACTAATTTTTTTTTGTTTTGGAAAAAATAGTTATTTTCATAAAATATGTTATTTATGTTAATGTGATGGGCTTATTATTGCTGTTTTAAATTAATTAATATCTTTAAATTGTTTCCATTTTAATTTCTAATATAGAAAATGTTGATAGATATAACTCACATAAACAAAAGCTCTTTGGGGTCCTCAATAACTTTCAGGAGTGAAAAGGAGTCCTGGGACCAAATAGTTCTAGAATTTTTGCCTTAGAACATAAGAGAAAAATGCTAGTGTTGGAAAGGTCCTTAGACTGTAAGACAAATAGAATATCACAGCTGGAAGGGATCCTGGGGGGAGAAGAACAAGTATTTCTATAGCATCTTATACATGCCAAGTACTGTGATAGGAGTTTTTTACAAATACCATCTTATCTGATATTCACAATGACTCTCTGAGGTGGGTGTTGTTATATCCCCATTTTACAGTTGAAGAAACTGAGACAAACAGGTTAAGTGAATTGCCCAGGATCACACAGCTAGTAAGAATCTGAAGCTATATTTTAATTGAGGTTTTCTTGACTCCAGTCCTGGTACACTGTATGCACACTGTGCCTCCTAGCTACCTCCATCCTAGAATGTAGGACCTAAAATATCAGAGGTGGAAGAGATTTTAGAGGCCATTTAGGTCAGCTTTCTCACCTTATGAATGAGGAAGCTGCAAGAGAAGGGATTTGCAAAGAGAGGGGAAGGCACTTTCCCAACATCAGACAGCAAATGAGTGGCAGTTCTGTGACTTGGTCTCCTTGTCCCTAAGCTGGGTCTTCATTCCAACATATGGTTCAAACAATTGCCTTGTCCAACCCTGCCCAGGCTTCCATCATTCTTCCCATTTTCTGCTAGGGTGTGTCTGATACCAATCTAAGTACAGAAGTTGGTCTGTAGCTTCTCTTTGAGGTCACATATGTTCCTTAAATTCCAGGTCCAGGTGTCTGTCAGAGGATGTGAGCTCCTGGGCCCAGAGACCTCTCTCAAGAGCACTACACAGGTGGGGCTTTCCTTAAGAAGATAACTAATAGTAATGGCATAACATGGGAAGGAGGAAGGGTCATCTTCCCATTCTCTGATGTCTGTTCTCTCACCCCCCTCCTGTCGATTGACAACCACCTCTTCCTCCCTGCTCTAAGGCTGAAGGGAAGGGACCAGGGATGGCAAAGGGCCTGGTTTCCAGAGAGCCCAGGGAATGTGACCCTCCTGGTGATAGAGTGGTTGGGAGAAAATCAATAAGGCTGTGGAGCAGGAGGCAAAGCTAATGAGCCTCTGTGTCTGAGCCCATCAGCCTGGACCATGTGAGGGAGAGGCTGGACCAGGCAGGGGCAGGGAGGGAGAAGCGACACCAAGGGGCACAGGACCTGAACATGCCTATGGACCAAGCAGAACCAACCATCCCCTATGGAGGCACAGAAAAGTGAGCTGATGGCCCAGGCTGGGGGTCCAGGCTTAGAGGATGGAGGTGTAAGATAGGCCAATCTGGAGAAAGACAGACAGACAAGAACACCTGGGTCTGAACACATTTCTCAGTGCCTTCTATTTTCCCCCCTCTTGGTCTTGTCCATGATCATATGAGTAGAAATGGAAGACCCTAGGGTGAGAGAGGAGAGCTTTCTAACAGAAGCTGCTTCTTGGGCTGTAGAGATCATAGGATGGACAGGGACTCTAGACTATATATTGCTTGTTCCTCTCTTTGGCAACTCCAGTGTCTCCAAACTGGAAGATCATAATTACAATAATAACTAGTATTTATACAACACTTTAAGGCTTACAAAGGGTTTCATAATCATCTCATTCTGTCCTCACAACAACCCTAAGAGGTAGATACAATTATAGGCTCCATTTTTCATATGAGAAAACCAAGGTGGATAGAGATTAAGTGACTTGTCCAGGGTCACACAACTATTGTATGCCTTAGTTGAGATTTTAACCCAGGCCTTCCTGACTCCAAAGCCCAATGCTCTCTTCATTGTGACACCTGGCTGCTCTATCACGTTCCCCACAAAGAAGAATCACAGGCACCCAGAGCAATCATAAAGCCTGGCTCCTTCTCTTTTAGCCTTCCTTTGCCCCCAAAAGTCTGGTCTCTTCCCCTGCGTTATTCCTATAAACATCATTCACCAAATGGATGGATTTGATCATCCCTGAACTGCCATCTCCCAGAGCTGCTTTAAGAAATAAAAAAAGATTACACACAGAAAGCATCTTGCAACCTACAGGGTTCTCTATTGATATCCAAGGAGTTGTTGATTTTATTATTGGACCAGACTTGAGATTTCATTGCTGTAACAAGCTATCAGTGGGGAAATTCCCTGCAACATAGACTAGCATCTGTTCTACAGCTTGGTTTCTTAGGGAGTCTCCATGGTCACTAAATGTTAAGTGACTTATCTAGGGTCACACAGCCAATCCATGTCAGAAACAGAACTTGAACTCAGATCTTACAGACTCTAAAGCTGGTTCTCTGTCCACTATTACTAGGTTGCTTTTGTTAATGGTGTTGTTTTTATCTGTGATCCAGTGACCTGTGATCCTCTTACAAACCAGGCTTCACCCACACTGGGATCCTATGTTTGGGGAAATAGATCATGCTAGAGGAAAATGTATGTGACTTCAGAGCAGGGGCAAACAACTGTATGAGCACAGACAGAAACTGCCCATCCAGGAAAATTGGTCTTGGGGAGAACCTGAGCCAAGGCTATAAAGAGGGTGGGATGGATGAGGAGGAAGGGTCCATAATAACATGGAGTTTTGTGGTTACAAAGAACTCTTCACACACTGTTTATTTTTTTTGCTTTTTTTTGGAGGGCAATTGGGTTTAAGTAACTTGCCCAAGGTCACACGGCTAAGTTTTTTGGTTGTGTGTGCATTAAGTGTCTGAGGCCAGATCCTAACTCAGGTCCTTCTGACTCCAGGGGTCTACTCACTGCGCCACCTACCCATCCCCACTGTTTAATTCTTAACATAGTCCCTTGAAGGAGTCATGGCAGGGTTTATTATTACCATCTTACAGGTGGAGAAACTGAGTCCCACAAAGGTAAAGGGCCTTGTTCAAAGTCACACAACTAGTCAGCAACAAAGACAAGACTAGAACCCGGGACCTCCTGATTCCCAATCCAGGTATCTTCTGCTATAGAACAAACATAGTTTTTACTCCAGGCCCCAGATATAATATCTCAAGGTGTCCTCGAACATGAAAGATGTGTGTTAGAGCCTTCTGCTTCTGCCTGGTCCTGAATCCCTGTACAAAATCCTCAGGTTGGAGAGAGAGAAGGGTGAGGGGGAAGGGAGGGGAAGGGAGAAGGGAGGAGAGGGAGACACAGACACAGACAGAAACAGACACAAACTCAGAGAGAGCACTTAGTAAGAGTCTACTATATTCCAGGCTCTGTGCTAAGTGCTACAGATATAATTACAAACAGAAAGAAAGATAGTCCCTGACCTCAAGGAGCTTATATTCTAATTGGGGGAAACTCTACACTAACTATGTGTGTTGGGAGCATAGGTTGAGAAGAAGATAAGGTAAGAAGATATACCCTTATGGACATGGTATAGAGCTATTCTGGTAAATCACCTGTTAGAGCCGAGGGGACCCAAGGACAAAGTTCAGCCTTGCAGTAAGGTGTAGATGAGCATCATGGTCAAAGCCCAGACAGCCTGGTGAAATGGTCTCTGTACCCTGCTAGTACTGAGTCTAGGAATCCCAGAGTGGGAAGATATGGGAAATGGCCACTGGGATCGATCTCTCTACCTCCAAACCAAGAAGTCAAGGGTGCCAGATCAGGAAATTACTGGAAACAAAGATTTCACATTAATCCTTTGTTTCCCAAATAGACATCCCTCAACTCCAATCATGCTCAACACATCTGGAGCTGGAAACTGAGTCCCCTTTAAGCAGGGCTAAATTGTAAGTAGCTATCTTCCAATCTGGCAACTCAATCTTCACAGACCTGTGATCACCATCCTCTAAGGAATATATCTCTTCCTTAGCTCCAGAAGCTATGTTTCCAATGGAGTGTCTTTCAAAAAAAGAAGGAAAGAGATTCAGAGTGACAGAAAAATAGGCACACATAGAGACAGATAGAAACATAGAAGCAGGAGACAGACTGGGAGGGACAAAGACAAAATACAAAGGCAGAAAGAAGAGACAGACAAAGATGGAGACAGAGAAATATACAGAAGCAAATTCAGAGAGAGGGAGAGATAACAGAGACAGAGAATTTAAGGTGGTAGAGATACATACGGGGAGAAAACACATGGAGAGTGAACAGAGGTATAGAAGGAACAGACGGAAAGAAAGGAAGACAGGACACAGAGGCAGATAAATTGGAGGGGGGATAAGAAAGAGACACAGAGTAAAAGCTAGAGAGACCATGATTCACAGAATAAGAGATCTTTAGAGACAGAGAGAAAGGGGCAGATGAAAGAACAGGAAGAGATAGGAAAACATGGTTATAAACAAAGAGAAGAGAAACACAGCAAGAGATGGAGAAGACCGTGTGGTACTGTGGGAATAACCCTGGGTCTGGAGTAAGAAGATCTGGGTTTAAATCCTGCCTCGTAAAGTTATGACCTAGGGGTGGCTAGGTGGCACAGTGAATAGAGCACCGGCCCTGGAGTCAGGAGTTACCTGAGTTCAAATCTGGCCTCAGCCACTTAACACTTACTAGCTGTATGACCTTGGGCAAGTCACTTAACCCTAATTGCCCTACCTGCCCCCCCCCCAAAAAGGAAAACAAAAACAAAAAATAATTAAGTTACTCCCTATATGACCTAAGCCAAATTATTTCCTGGACCTCAGTTTCCTCACCTGTCAAATAAGGGAGGGTGAACTATATGGCCTCTAAAGTCCCTACCACTTCTAAATCTTGGATCTTGTAACAAGGAATTAGGAGAGATACTGGAGCAAGCAGATGAATGTGAAAAAAAGGAACAGAAGATAAACCCAGAGACACAGAGAAAAGGAGAAAGACCCAGAGGAGCTGAGGGATATACAAGCAAATGAGCTTACTGAAAGAGAAAAGCAGAAAGTGATTCAGAGGTGAAGACGTGGTAGGAGACTCCAGAGATGCAAAGAGAAAGGGAGATGGAGACCTGAAGAGAGTAAAGCCTTCTGGGGACTCTCCTTACAAGGCATCCCGAGACTTAGTCTCCTTTGGGGTTTTTTTGCCCTTGGTGTCTGGTGTCTGGTGATCTGGACTCTGAATGGGGGGAAAGGTAGGAGGGAATAGCAGAGGCTCTTACTTCTCCCCATAGTTCATAAATGTCACTGGCTGTTTTATCTCTGCCTGGTCTCTTGGAGCTGATTTTCATGCGTCCTAACACTGTTCGGCTGGCCTGACAAAACCATTTTACAAGATGGATATTTCTTGGCGAGGGCCATAAAATCCAGCCAGGCAGTGACAGTGACAGAGGGCATTGTGAGAAGCTGCATATTGTGAGACCCCTCCTCCTTTCTCATCCCCCAGCAAGCCACCACACTTCAGCCTGATTTTGAGAAAGATTGTCCCAAGCAGGGGAAGGGCATTGGGAAGAAAGGCTTATAGAGACTTGAGTTTACATTTGCTGATCAGTCATTCCCCAACAACTATATACCCCTTCTAGAACTGGAGCCCACATTCACCTAGAACCTATGTTACCCATCTGTTCCCACAATTTTAGAGGAGGGATTACTGACAGAGAGAAGACGGGTAGCCTTCCTAGAGCACTTGGCATTCAAACTAAGCCTTGAAGGATGGGTAAAACATCATCCCATCAAAGATGGGTTGTTGTTGTTTGTCCTTCATTCTTGAAGAGGACCATGACATCAGGAATATGATGCCATGACTTTCAAGTGAATCGGATTTAAGTGAGGCAGGGCTGTGCAAAGTTACCAGCCTCACTTTCTCCTCTGGAGCCATCTGGGTCCAATGGCAAGATATAGATCAGGATGCCTGGAGATGGCCCCTTCAAGGATGGGTAAAACATCAATGTAGAAATATTTGGCAAACCTCAAAGGCATAAACTTTAAATGTTAATTGTTGTTATTATTGTTGTTACCATAGGATGAAGAATGGATTCTAAGAGTAGGAACTAGTATTAGCAAAAGCACAAAGGAGGGCAACTATGAGATATTTAAAGGGAGAGCAAATGGCCCAATTTGGCCAAAACAAAAAAGTACATCATGAGAGGAGCTCCATTTATTTGTGCCATAGGCAGTACGGAACCACTGAAGGTTACTGAGGAAGGTGGAGGGTTGGTTGGGGGTGGGAAGGGGGGTCAGACCTGTGCATTATGAAGGTTATTTGGACAGCTCTGTGAAGGTTGGATTGCAAGACAATAGACTCAGGGAGAAAAATTAGGAAGCTCTTGCAGGCAAGAGGTGGTGAAGGACCTGAACTAGGGTGGAAACCATGGGAGTAGAAAGGAGGTGAGATGCCTTGGGGAGAGGAGAAGGAAGGGAGGAAGGGAAGGATGGAGGAAGAGACAGAATTTGGAACTGAAAACTTTAAATAGGGACAGCTAGATGGCACAGTGAACAGAGCACCGGCCCTGTCAGGAGGACCTGAGTTCAAATCCAGCCTCAAACACTTAACACTTACTAGCCCTGTGACCTTGGGCAAGTCACTTAACCCCAATTTCCCTCCAAACAAAAGCAAAAAAAAAACTTTAAATAAAAATGACTTTTAAAAGAAGGGAAGTGATTCAAAGGACTTGTTAACTGACTGGATGTGAGGGATGAGGAGGTCAGGAAGCAGAAAGGCACTGATGTAGATACTCATCCCTCATTCCACTTTGATGGGGCCCATTGCCTGAGCTTCACTTGCAAAGGAAATCCCCTAATCCTCAGTTAAACACCTCTGTAATGAGGGCATTAGCTGGTGCCTGGTGACTAATCCTGAGCCCTTGCCACCTCCTTCTCTCCTGGATGGAGATGCTTCCAAGGTTACTGCCAAAGAGAAGATGCTGGGCAGGAAGATAAGAGAAGAGGGCCTAGTAGAGAGACCTCCTATAGGGGCACCTCTGGTTCTGGGCCCATCCAAGGCTCCCCTCTATGTCTTCTAAGTAATAAAGTGTACGTTATAAATATTATGAAAATAGGGATATGGACCATGCTGGAGAAGCCCAAACTGGAGAGAAAGCTCACAGGGAGCCTCCAATATGAGAAAGGAGGGAGCCTCTGTCCTCAGTAAGTCACCCATCTAGGGAGAAAGGCAACCCCTGCCCTCAGAGAAACCCCTAATCTAAGTAGATAGACTCTATCCTCAGGAATTCTTTTGTTCGAAGGGGAGGGTAGCCCCTGTTCTCAGGGAGCCCCAAACTGAGGAGACAGACCCTGTCCTCAGGAAGGCTTCCTTCCAAGGACAAAGATGAGCTCCTGCTCTCAAGGATCCCCTATTCTGAGAAGAAAGTTCCCAACCTTGAAGTAGCTCCTAGTTTGAAGAAAGAGATATACTCTGACCTCAGGGAATCCGTTCTGAGGAAGGAGACCCAATCTATCCTGGTTAAAAGGGGAGACAAAGCTTTACTCTCAAGAGTCTCCCTGTGTGAAGAAGGGGAAAAAATTGTCTTTTGGAGTTTCATTGATGAGAACACTTAGGAATCCCAAAGAATAGAGTTCCTTTGTCTTCGCTAGAAATGTTCAAAGATTGAATGAGTTCCTTCCATTAGGGATAGTACTGCAAAAGTTGATTTCTACCCATGGGAGGAAGGTGGAATTGGACAGTCTCTAAAGTCTTTTCCAACTCTGAAATTCTGATTCTATAAATGAAAAAAAATTACAACGAACTGATTCTTTAAGTTTGGGGGAATGTAGAAGAGAGGATTGAACAGAGATGGGGTGAAGTATTGAAAACTCCCTAGGAGGTGGTAATGTTCCTAAGCCACCTTTGTGGGTTTTCCCAGCCCAAATGCCCCCTACCTTGTGTGATGGATTCTTAGGAAAGAATGTTATATCTGTTCCAATGTACCCAGTGGCAGGGAGGAGGGGTTGACTAGTGAGGAGAGGCAAGGGGATGGTACCCCCTCCCTTCTTACCCCCAAGACTGGCTGACTGTTGCCCTGGAGGACCTTGGATTCTCCATGCACATTCCCTACATCCCCCCTTCTTATCCAGTGCCACATCACCTCCTGGGAAACCTTGATCAGAACTAGTCACACCCTCCTCCGCCATTTTGACAGGGTAGACAATGGGAAATAGGAGTGGAGAAGAAACCATGGGAAAATTAGCACCTGGATATTCAAAAGAGATTCCTGATTCCTGAGAGATGGGCTCAGCAAACTGGAGCTGAGTATATCTACAACTCCTATGCAGTGGGGTTTGAAATGGGGGGAGGACTCAGTGCTCCTGTTGCTCAGGCTGTGAGGGCAAGATATGGGTGGAGCATGGATCTTGGGGGACTCAAGCTGCCTTCAAATATACCACAAAGATTTAAAGACAAGAGCTTGGGAAAAAAAAATATAAAAATATAAGTGTTTCCATGGAATCCGCTCTGCTTGGCTTCTCTCTCTCTCTCTCTCTCTCTCTCTCTCTCTCTCTCTCTCTTTTCTTTTCAGCCCTTCCCTTCCCTGGTTATATCCTCCCTCAGAGTCTCTCCCCTAAATTCAGGCTCAGAATGGAAGGAAAAGAAATATTTCAGATCCCAGAGTAAAAGACATTTGCTACTGGAGGGGGAGAAAGATAGAAAGGAAGAGTGAGATTGAGGAAGAGGACGGGGGAAGGAGAAGGAGGAGGAGGAAGAGAAAAAGAAGGAGAGAGAGCAGAGGAGAGAGAGGAAGAGAAGATAAGGAAATGGGCTGGGGATCTGAATGGGAAAAAAGCCAAGGAAAAAGTGTTTGTGGAGAAGGGAGCAAGGGCACTCAAAGGACATTCCGTGGCAGATGGACTAAGCAGCCTTAGGATGAGCATTTCAAGGCCAGCTCAGACTTATTTTGTGTCCTTGTCTTAGACATCACCCAGAACTGGACTTGGAGTCAGGAAAATTTGAGTTTGAGCCCTACCTCGGGCACTTCCCTAGGCTGTATGACTCTGGGTAAGTCACCTAACCTCAGCCTCAATTTCCTCATCTTTAAAATGGGGGCAATAATAGCATCTAATTCCTAGAGTCATTGTGAAGAACAAAAGAGATAATATAGTAGACCTTTTTGTAAATCTTAAAATGCTATATAAAGGCTAGCTGTTATTATTTGTTGTTATCAACAATTGTGGGAGGTGGTGGTAGAAGATTAGGTCCTGGAGGAGAGGGAAGCCTAAGAGGTCTCCCTGGTGAGGTCCTCATGTTTGCCCATATCACCCTTAGAGGGGAGAGGGCAAGGGAGCAACAGCAATAGTAACAGCGTACATTTATACAAAGCTTTGAGATTTGCAAAGCACTTGACATATATACACATTTGATCCTCATAACAACCCTGGGAGGTAGGATCTAGCGTGCGCGTGCACACACACACATACACACACACACACACACACACACACACACACACACACACACACACTGAAGTGGGCATACAACAGCCTGTATACACATAGGTGTACAGAAATACACACACACACACACACACAGTCAAACTCACTGAGCCTCCTTCTGCCCTCCCAAACGATTAGACAAATGAGCTGGGATCTGGGAGCTCTCTTGGGGCTGTGGGCCTGAGTTTCAATATTTTCCAGCATCTGCTTCACGAAGTCCCCACAGAGCAAGCCCACCATCTGGCCTCCCCCTCCCACCCTGCCTTCCCCACCCCCAACAGCTCCTTGATGCCCATACAACGACAGGGGCTCCCAGAGGTGTCCAGGCCTAGCAATCGGTGTGCAGGAAGGGAAGGAATAGGAAAAGAAGCAAGCAGAGCGGGGCTTCAGCCCCGAGCAGTCCCCATCTAGGCTTCCTGCTTAATATACCTGCACTCTTCCAGCCAGGCCTCTTGGCAGGCAGGTTGCCCTCCAACAAGTTCAAAACCCAAGGCTGATCTGGTAACAAATCCTGTAAAGCAGGACGGCAAGAGACCCACAGGGCCTGGAGAAGGTAAGGGCCCATGGCTTAGGCAAGCCCACCTTTGGGCATCAGGGTGTCTATTTGTAATGTGAGAAGATTAGAATAGATCTAAGGTTTATGTTCTAAAGTCCATCCAGCTCTGATATTCTGTGTTCTAACATCCCTTTACTTCAAACCTCCTATTTTTTTAGGTTTCTTTCCAATTTTAACATTCTATGCATTATATTTTAAGACCACTTTCAATTTTGACATTATAGGTTCTGAGATTATAGATTCTGTTTTCTAAGGCTCCTCCCAACTCTGGTTGGGTTCTAAGGTTCCTTACTACTCTGAAGTTCTGACCTTTCCTGCTATTCTATAGTTGTAAAGGCCTTAACAGCTCTGAGGCTTTTAAATTCTCAGGAGGGGCTTCAAGAGTATTTGCTGGAGAGTCCCTGAGAAGAATTTCTTTCCTGAGTTCCCTGCAGTCCATGAATGAGGTCCCAAGATCACTGGGGGAAGGTGGGTCTTTTTTGGCCCCTTGAAGTACAGCCTAGAGATGCTCTGGGCAAGTTGCTTCAGGGAAACGAATGTAGGGCTGAGCTGGCAGGGCCATGGATAGGGAGAAGGCTGGCACAGGCTGCAGACAGCCACGGCCCATAGCCCCGTTATTCACGAGCAGACTTCTGGTTGGAGCAGCTTGTATGTCAAATGTACCAATTCCAGCAGAGTTAATGGAGTTGGCCTCTGCTCCCCCCTAGCTCTGCAGCTGGAGAGACTTTCTTCATAGATCAACTGTATCTACAAGCAGAAACACACACACACACACACACACACACACACACACACACACACGTATATATCTTTCCAAATGCTCGAGTGTTCAAACTCTGACAAGAAGTGAGACCTTTCTAGATCTGACAGCTAATTTCAGAAGCATTGTTTGGGGTGGGGAGGGAAGGTAGCCAGTACATGTCCATACAAAGAGCAGATGGGTAAATGTGCCCATGTGGGCATAGGCTTGTGTGAGTGTATGTACCTGCCTCCATATCTCATGTGTACATGTATGCATGGGGGAGTATGTACATCTGCATGCTCCTTACCAGTGTGCAAGCACATATATGAACAGGTACATATGTCCTTGCTAATTGTGTGTACATGCATGTGCTTCTGTGTGTGAATGTGTACATAAGCATATAGAAGTATGTCTTCTGCAAATCACTTATAAAGGGTTTTATATCTGAGCTCTTATTTGATCTACAGAAACAACCGTAAGAGAGAAGCTAAGCAAATATTATTTTCCACATCTTACTGATGAGCAAATTTAGACTCCGTAGAGGGGAGTGACTTGCCCACATGACTAGTGAGTGAGTGGCAAAGCCAAGACTAGAAATCAGGTCTCCCTGAAGCTTAGGCCACTGCCCTTGGGCCTGCCAGTGGCCTTGAGTCCACATGTTTCAGTCATCTGTCTGTGGGGTGAACACGGTTTCTGGTGGAGGGAAATGTGGGAGAAGGCTCTTGCTTCACCAAACACTCAGCACAGTGTCTGGCACATGAGCCTATCCTGTGGACATTCCTCCATACACGTTTCCTTTCCATCCTGCCCTGCCCCTCACCCATGAAATGACATCAGCCAGTGAACGGAAATTAAAAAACATGGCAGGTAGAGTGGCTGAAAGGATGCCCAACTAGAAATCCTGGATGCCCTAGATGAACTGTTTCCTGGGTGATTAAGAACTGAAATATTATGTTTTATATGGCTTTTTCCCTTTTAGGCTTCGGGAAGGGAAGTATCTAGGCACCCCTTGATTAAGCGGGGGGGATGAAGAGAAGGGGAAGGGAATAAGCATTTACCATGTGCCAGACACTGTGCTGAGTATTTGGTTTTTTTTACAAATACTACCTCATTTGATCCACACAATAACCCTGGAAAGTAAGTACTGTTATAATTCCTGTTTTACAGATGAGGAAACTAAGGCAGACAGGGGTTAAGTGATTTACACAAGGTCACACAGGCAGTGAGTGTCTGAGGCAACATCTGAATTCAGGTTTTCCCGACTCCAGGCCCAGCACTCTATCCCCCACATCACTAGCATTTTAGATGCAAAGTGATGGGAAAAAATGTCAGGATAACAAAGAATTCCTGCCCTAGGAGAAGCTGGGGAGAAGCCCAAATGAATCAGTGGTATTGGAAGTGTTCTAGTTCTCTACAATGTATGCCACAGAAGTAAGTGTCTGAAGCTGGATCTGAACTCAGGTCTTCCTGATTCCAGGCTGGTGTTCTAGCCACTGTACCACCTAGCTACCCATAAACCACCTATTTCATTGTCAGCATTTAATAAATGCTTGTTGACTTGACTTCTCATGAAAGTAATGCTGAAGAAAGTCAGCCAGCCCCTGAACAGGGAATCCAGGGATGCAGAGATTCATGAACCCAGGCTAAGTTTGGTGAAGTTTGGTTAAAGAACAGTTTAAATATCATCTCAAACTCAGTCTGTTTGGGGTAGCTTTTGTTTGTTTTACAAAGCCTTCTCAATTATGACGTTGTTTCCCTGACCTTACCAGGAAGAATGGCCATAGCCTGGGCTACAAAATCTGTATGATGTGACCAGATTAGTCTGCTCAAGGAAAGTTATAAGATTATAAACTGTAGGACTAGAAGAGGGTCTAGAAATCGTCTAGTATAGCCCCTTTCATTACAGAATGGGAAACTGAGGCCCAGGAAGGGTGAGGGACTTATACAGATTATGCAAATAGTAATATGATACCTGTGAGCTATGCAATGCACTTGATGGGTACCCCATGTGACCCTCAAGGCAGTACATTCATATAAGCAGCCTAAATTAATTTAGGTATTTGTCTTCCTAAAATCTGCATCGCAATATAAATTATCCTTGAGAGGAATGTCCACCAGGTGGTGCTATACTCAAGGCACCAGTAAAGTAGTCTCATCAAGGTCTCTCTGGCACAACACACCCAAAAGCCTGCTTCACCATTGTTTCAATGTTCTCCAGTCTACTTGGCAAGTGTTGGCTAGGTTCTAAATTTGGATTAGGAGATGATGTGAAATAATGGCCAAAATTATTTTTTTTTATTATAAAATCTATGGTTCTCCTTCTATCCCTCACCTGAAATTTCCTCTCTCTCTATTGAACAATTCTCCTAACCCACTAGACCAAGGCAATCAATATCCTGTTATCCTATAGTTCATTAGACATGATGAAAATGGAAAAAAAACTATTTCAATGCTCCCCATCTGGAATCCTTGGTCCCAACTGCTTCCCAAAATGCTTTGACACTCTGATTTAGGGATTTTCTGATCCATACTCATTTGAGATTGTGGAGAAAATATAAAATGGTGGGGGATTGCTTGTGCCCAAGTCCCTAGTTTGGGACCTCAGAGTTTATCAAGAAATTAGGGGCATTGTGGGGAGAGAAGTTAGTCTCCCTCCCCCAGCTCATCAACCCACCAGGTTTCAACATAGCTGTCATTTTGGGGGATCTTATCTCTCTCCAGTCCCAGCTTCTGTTCCCCAACTGGGTTACCTCTGCAGAGCTGGTTTCTCCTATTGCTGGTCCAAGTCACTGAAGTCCAAAGTATAGAGGCCAACAATATCCAACATTAAGTAGTCATAAATCTTAGACTGTTGCAGAACTCCGAGATCTTTGTCTCATATGACAACTCAGGAGTCTGCCTCCTGAAGTCCAATATTATTCATTTGGATGGTGGACAAGAGGTTTCAGGCCAACAAGGGTTCTCTTCTGCCTGTGCCCTATATAAAGGTCCAGAAGTCTCTAAAGAACAAAGGAAAACGGAAACATTTTGCTTGAATATACATATTTGTAATGAGGGACTGTTTTTCTTTCATTTTCAAGGAATGGCAGGGGGGAGAGGGGAAGGAAAGAAGGCAGACTTTTACTGATTGAAAAATATATAATTTAATTTTTAAAAAAGAGCAAAGAGTAAATAGAAAGCCCTTAACCCCATATGCCCATGCATAATTATCATCATTTCTCAGAGTCTCACAATTTCACTTTCCCCACAGGAATTTCCCAGGGTCCCTTGTTTTTCCACAAAGATGAAATGTATTGTTGAAATTCCCACTATAGTAGGTATTTAGTGAGAGACCATAAGAAAGGTATAGGTCATTCAGAGTAAAAAGATCCTTCACTATGACCTCTCAAGACTTTGCCCCTTCCCCTCAAAATCCTCCCAGGGTCATCTCCCACCCAGATCCCCCAGCAAGTAAAAGAAGAGGAAGGCATTTTGGGGACATAGGGATGAGTCTCCATGAATTAAAAAATAAACTCTCTTTGCCCCCTGTGTCTCCATGGTTGCTCTGGTCCTACCTGGCAGTCTGCCCATTCTTATCATTTTTATAACTAATTATTCCTAATTATCTCCCATCAGAGAATCACAAAATATACCAACCATCCTGGAACTTCAGTATCAGGCTGTAGAGCCTGTTTCTGCCTAGAGTTTACTCCTTGGTACAAAGAGGACTTTGGAAGCCTCCGATGTACAGAGCCTGAAAAGACAATGGGTGGTCCTGGCAGGCAGCTCTGTTCTAAAAGACACACACGCACACGCACACGCACACACACACACACACACACACACACACACACACACACACACCAACATGGAACAAAAGGTGAAGAATTTGATTATAGAACCTGAATTCTGTTCCCATCCTCCAGACCCACTCAACTCACCCAATCCTGCCATCTCTCCTTTCATCAATTATCAGGGTGACAGTAATAGAAAGAATTCTGGATTTGTAGTCAGAATACACCTGGATTCAAAGTCTGCTACAGACACTTTCTGTGTGACTGTAGACAAGTCATTTAACCTCTCTAAGACTATAAAATGAGTTTCCTCATCCTAAAGTGATACATAGATAGATAGATAGATAGATAGATAGATAGATAGATAGATAGATAGATAGATAGATAAACAGACAGACAGACAGACAGATAGATAGATAGATAGATAGATAGATAGATAGATAGATAGATAGATAGATAGATAGACAGATAGATAGACAGACAGACATGTGCCATCTTTGACTTTTAATGGTGCTTCCCCCATTTATGGGGAAGGAAGTCTTCTCTATTCTTTTTTTAAACATTTTTATTTAAAGTTTTGAGTTCCAAATTCTATTCCTCCCCTCCTCCCTCCCTGAGATGATAAACAAGCAAATATAAGCTATACACGTGCAATCATGTAAAACATTTCCATATTAGTCATTTTGTACAAGAAGACTTGAATAAAAGAAAAAATGAAAGAAGGAAAGTGAAAAATAACATGCTTCAGTCTGTATTCAATCAGTACCAGTTCTTTCTCTGGAGGCAGATAGTGTGTTTCATCATTAGTCCTTTGGGATTGTCTTGGATTATTGCATTGCTGAGATAGCTAAATCATGCACAATTCTTCATTGAACAATATTGCTGTTACAGTGCATAAAGTTCTTCTGGTTCTGTTCACTTTGCTATGCATCGATTCATGT
The DNA here is from genome assembly GCA_011680675.1 of Gymnobelideus leadbeateri. Classification (NCBI taxonomy): domain Eukaryota; kingdom Metazoa; phylum Chordata; class Mammalia; order Diprotodontia; family Petauridae; genus Gymnobelideus; species Gymnobelideus leadbeateri. Next base: position 704,533 of record WOXC01008877.1, on the reverse strand, counting down.
AAATCTTTCCAGCTTTTTCTGAAATCATCATCCTGCTTGTCATTTCTTATAGTGCAATAATATTCCATTACAATCATATCACAATTTGTTTAGCCATTCCCCAAATGATGGGCATCCCCTCAATTTCCAATTCTTAGCCAACACAAAAAGAGATGCTATAAATATTTTTGTACAAATAAGTCCTTTTCCTTTTTTTGACGTCTTTGGATATAGACCTACTAGTGGTATTGCTGGATCAAAAGGTACACAAAGCTTTCTAGTTCTTTGGGCATAGTTCCAAATTGTTCTTCAGAATGGTTGTGTCAGTCCACAATACTACCAATAGTGCATTAGTGTCCCAGGTGACTCACACCCCCTTCAACATCCAACATTTCCCTTTTTTGTCATATTGGCCAATATGATAGGTGTGGGGTAATATCTCAGAGTTGTTTTAAATTGCATTTCTCTAATCAACAGCGATTTAGAGCATTTTTTCATGTGACTATAGATAGCTCCTAAAGTGCTATATTAATTGCCAAATATTGCTATTCAGAGAAGTCAAATTGCCTGAGGAGGATCCATTCTAGAGAGAGACACTGAAAACCCAGAGGCAGAAGAATGCCTTCTCTCCCCTGCCTTCATGAAACTCTTCATCATAGGGACCTTGTAAATGTATTGAATCCAAGCAGCCCCATCATCACTGTGGCATTTTCTATGGAGAATGTGCCATCCCCAGAGCTGGCACTAACACAAAACAAAAGTGGCTTTTCCTCAGGTCAGTGACATGGGAAGCATCTTTCACAGCATCCTCCAACTCCATGTCTCACCTCAAGTTTCTCTAATCTCCCATACATGGTATATCTACCACTCCCTCGGGGTCACCTTTCTGTGGTATTCTCTCCCAAATCCACCTTCCCCTACCCCACTATCCTGTAAGCCTCACTGAAATGAGGAACAACCTGACCCTTCTCATCCAATCCCATCCACAGTTGACCTGTCTTCTATCACCACCACTACCACTGCCCCAAACTGATTTGTTGTTGCTGGTGTTATTATAGTTGTTTTTGTATTAAGTAAAAAAAAAAATCTAGTTACAGTTTTATCCATCAGTGGTGTCTTTCCAAAGGGGCCAGATACCCATATGTCAGGAGTGTTATAGAAATATTCCCCAGCAGGCAAGAGTTAGACTAGATGACTTCTGAGGTCATCTCCAACTCTGAGATCCCATGATTACCATCAAAGCTAGGACTGGGGACCCAGATCTCTTGATTGCCTTCCCAGCATTCTTCCCTCTGTACTACTCTGGTCCTTTCTCTCATTGTCAGAATCTGAAAGTCCAAGTCAAACTTAGCCAGTCAAGAAAAGATGTCCTGGGGCGGCTAGGTGGCGCAGTGAGTAAGAGCGCTGGCCTCGGAGTTGGGATGACCCGAGATCAAATCCGGCCTCAGAAAATGAGCACCCACACACAAATAATGACTAGCCGTGTAACCTTGAGCAAGTTACTTAACCCCAATTGCTTTAAAAAAAAAAAAAGAAAAGAAAAGATGTCCTTCCCTTTCTAATTAAATTATTGTCCTCAGTCTGAGGACTCACAGCCTCAATAACCTATGTCACCAATCCCAAGGGAAATGATAAGAAATCACATGATAAAGGATATCAAGTCCCCATCACTTTGATAGTAATACTACTCACTACCAACTTTTCATCCCTGAAATTCACTAGAGCCCCTACTCTTCACATGCTCCCCAGGCCCTTCCCAGATGAGAGATGCAAATCTCTTCTCAAGTGAGAGAAGGCAGAATTCTAGGAACACTCTTCCTTAAAATTTGTCATACCTGCCCTTCCAGATGTTAAAACCATCCTTCAGTTGCCTCAGCAGCTGGGGCCTCCTCACCCTAGAACATCCATTGGTCCCATCAACCTTCTCACCCTAGAACATCCCTCCATCATGCTGGCCTCCTCTCACTGGTGAATGCTTCCCAATGACCTCCATTTTGAAGAGGAACCCAGGCAAGTCATCCTCACTCCCCTCCTGCCTTTGCTTCTGCCTTTCCAGATTCTGCTACCATGTCTTTTGTGAGTGTACTTCCTCTGAATCCCCTAACCACTGTCTTCAGTTCTCTTTTGTATGTTGTCTTCCCCCATTTAGTGGGGGCTCTTTGAAGGCAGGGAGTGTTTCTCTGTTCTTGTATTGGCATCCTCAGTCCTTAGCACAGTGCCTGGTACATAGTAAACATTTAATAATTGCTTGTTGACTTGCCTCCTCTTCCAAGACTCTGACACAAGACCACATCACCTGTCAATGCATATATGAGTAGGGATGTTCTCTACAAGACCACATCACTTGTCAATGCATATATGAGTAGGGATGTTCTCTACAACATTGCTGGCATGTCAGGAGACACTGCCTTTGGCATCCTATGAGAGGGAACCCATTCCAATTCTGAACAGTTATAATTATTAGGAAGTCTTTCCTTACATTAAATCTGTCTTTCCTTACATGAAACTTAAATCTGTCTAATTGCAGCTTCTACCTGTTACCTTCCAGGGTCAAGCAGAATAAAGCTAATCTCTCTTCCCCATAACAACTATTGTTAAGTATTAGAATCACAGGATATTATACCTAGAAAGGACTGTAGAAATTAACCCAAAATCATTATTTTACATAGGAGGAAAGTGAGTCTCAGAGAAATGGATAGACCTGCCCTAGTCACACAGCAGACAAAAGTTGTCAAGACAGCACCTCAAGTCCAGGCTTGTGTCTCCACTTTCTCATTCTCTTTCTCTTTCTCTCACCACTATGCATGGACCAGCCTGATCAATAATCCACCATCCCTGCTTTCATCCCTTGATCATTTAGCAGGAATATTGATGCCATCAGTTCCTGCTTGACTCAGCTATTCCCCACCATAGAAAAGATCCCAGGAGAATCTCCCACAAGCTGTTTAAGCTGCCCCCTTCCACATCTAGTACCACAGCCCTTCATTCTTTCTGCTATACTGACAGGAGTATTGACAGGGTCCAGTCACAAGTTGGCTTTGTTTCCCTTCCCAAGCAGTCCAGGGTGCACTGCCTGGTCCTGGGGATACTTGGGTAGAGGACACAACCCAACTTCCAAGTGTTGTTGTGAAGAAACAGACACAAGCTCCAGGTCTAGAAATGGAATGACCCCCAAATCCTAACCTTGGTCTCAGCAGCCCTAAACTCAACTACTTCCCCCTGCATGCCCTGGTTTCTACTTGGGGCATACCTGCAGCCCAAAAAAAGATATGACTAGTGAAATTGAAAGAAGCCATATCCATTCAACTGAGCAAAATCCCCAGAAGGACATGGCACCCTCACATGTAAACAAGGAAGCCAAGGCTCCCTCAGACCACAGTAGTTGTGCATTCCAAATTGGACACCTCCTCAGGCTTTCTCTCACACAGTTCGGGCACTTATGTGACTTTGGGCAAGTTGCCTCATCTTTATTGGCCTCAGTTTCCTCAATTGTGAAATTAAGGGGCTGGATTAGCTCCCCATAAGATCCTTCTCTAGCTTTTGATCTTAGGATTCTGTGATTCTGTTCCATCCTTTATGATGGGACCACGGCAGGTGCTAGTCTGAAATCACCAGCAGCCTCCCTGCTGCTGAAGCCCACATTAAATACTCTATGAGTTATTACTGCCTGCCTCCAGGGCAGAATTCCCAGCAGGGGATCTCACCAGGTGACTGGGCCTGCACACTGCTCCCTCAAAGGGAGGGGGAGCAGAAAGAGCTCTCCTCTTGGAATGAGAGGCCTGGGTTTGAGTTGCAGCTTCAACAATTACTAGTTACATTACTGTGAGCAAGACTCTTCATTCTTCTCTGGGTCTCAGTTCCCTTATTGAGAAAACAGGGATGATAATGGTTTTGATATTTATCTCACAGGGCTATTGGTGAGGGAAATATTTTGTAAATCTAATATATTTCTATAGGAAGAACTGTCATTTTCCTTACTCTGGGCTGGACTGAGCTGGGTGATGACCTCATGTCTGCCTGCTGTTGAAAATTATGCTCTAGACTATTTTCTTTTTTATTTTGTTTTGTTTTCTTTCTCATGGTTCCTCCCATTTTTTCTAATTCTTCTATACAACATAACTAATGAAAATATGTTTAATAGGAATGTATATGTAGAGCCTGTATTAAATTGCATGCCATCTTGGTGAAGAAGGGGGAAAGGAGGAGAAGAAAATTTAAAACTTATAGAAATGAATGTTGGAAACTAAAAATAAATAAATTAACTTTTAAAAAAAGAAAATTATGTTCTTACCCAGTGGTGTGCTGGCAAATGTTTAATTATAGTAGCATTTACATTAGATATAATAGCATTTACATAGTACCTACTATGTTCCAAGCACATGGCACCTACTGTGTGCCAAGTACTAAATGTTTTACAAGTATTATCTCATTTGATCTTCACCACAACTCTGGGAAGGTGCTATTATTATCCCCTTTTAACAGATGAGGAAATTGAGGCAAACAGAGGTTAAGTCCCTTGCCTAGAGCTGCCCAGCTAATGTCTAAGGCTGCATTTGAACTCACATTTTCATCTGTTCAAGAGCAGAGCTTTAACCACTGTACCACCAAGCTACCTCAAGACATGAAACCTCCTGCAGGCTGGGGGCAGGGGACATTGGGAGGCCAACACATTGATAACATGAATCTACAGTATTAACATTTTCTCTATCATATTCTTAAGCCTAGACAATCAACCAAACAATAAGCTGAGATGTGATTTGAAGAATTTGCTAGTTTCTGAGATGTAAACGAACACACTGAAAATTTCACCACCTACTCCAGCCAGTTCAAGGCAGCTCCAGCATAGCCCTGCTTTTAGCCTTGCCGGCAGCCCTCACCTGGACTATGTGGGGGTCTTTCTACTCTCTCCCTCTACTGCTTCCATCAGTGCTCACCTGGTCCATGTGTATATTCCTTCATCCCTTATTACACTCAAGTCAGAAGTGGATGTTTCCTAAGTTTGCTTACATTTCAGAAAATATAATATGATATAATGTGATACATTGAAAGTTATTGTATATCATAATATGTATATATTTTATATATGTCTGCATGCATATATATATATATATATATGTATGTATACATTTAACAACCAGCTTTCAGAGCTGCAAAATCATAGGGCTCGAGGGATTTTCCCCCAAGATCCTGTTAATTTGACCCTAAATGATCAATAGAAACTTGTTGTTGTTCAGTAGTTTCAGTTGTGTCTGACTCTCCATGACTCCATTTGGGGTTTTCTTGACAAAGATGCTGGATGAAATGGAGCCAAATATGAAATAGGGCCAAACCTCAGATTATAGAATAACCTTGTTTTTTCTTGAAGAATGCATGCTTTCCCAACCCTAACCACAATGTCATGTTGACCTATAAGATTCGGGAACTGAGTCAACTGCCTCAACTGCTATCCACGCTTCACCTGTTTGCTCTCACCCCTCCCCTATAGCCCATGAAGTTGGCATCAAGCCTCTATCTCCAAGACTCAACTAAGTCTGCTAGCCAATCATTTCCCGCCAACTCCTTGTCTCTAAGAATTAGCTGAACTCACTAAGCCAATCAATGAGCTCAGTACTTCCTGCTTTCCCCTCATAATTGTATAAAAAACACCCGAGGAGACACTCGGGGTCCTCCATCTAAAATGTATGGTGGGACCCGGGTTCGAACTCGTAATAAATTTTTTCTTTTTCTTGCCTCAGTGGTCTCAGTTTGTCTATTATTCCACCCCACGTTTCACTGGAGTTGTTTGTCATTTCCTTTTCTAGTTCATTTTATAGATGAAGAAACTGAGGCAAAAAGGTTAAGTGACTTGCACAGGGTCACACAGCTTAGTCAATGTCTGAAGCAGGATTTGAACTTGGGACTTCCTGACTCCAGGTCTGGCATGCCACTCTAGCTGCCCTGATAGAAACTTATGGAGGTCAAATGACCTAGTGCAGGGGTGGGGAACCTGTGGCCTCAAGGTCCCATGTAGCCTTCTAGGTCCTTGGGTGAGGCCTTCTGACTGAGTCCAAGTTTTATAGAACAGATCCTTTTATTAAGGAGATTTGTTCTGTGAAGTTTGGGTTCAGTCAAGGGCCGTACTTGAGGACCTAGAGGACCACATGTGGCCTTGAGGCCATGAGTTGCCCACCCCTGATCTAGTGGAATCAAGAGAGCATTGAGACTGAATCCTTCAGGGCTCTGGTATTTATTAGCCATATGACCTTGGACAAGCCACTAAATTTCTGTGGGTCTCAGTTTTCTCCTCTGTAAAAGAAGGATAAAAATACTTTCATTTCTGACCTCAGGTCTGTTGGGGAGAAAGTGCTTTGTATGTTCCAGTAGAATGCAAGGCCATTTGAGGGCAAAGATTATGTTTTGATTTTACCTTCATATGCTCAGACTGACACGTGTGAAGAAATGCCCAGGATGGACCAGCCCAGGAGAATTGTTTTCAGGCCTTGACGCTACCTTTTGGGAAGAATATCAACAAGGTGAAAGGCATACAGTAAAGGACAACCAAAAGAGTGAATGGCCTGGAGACCATGCCATTGAAGGGTCTGCAAAAGGGGGTGGGGACATTTAGCTTGGAGAGGAAAAGACTTAGAGAAAGGCATAACCATTGTCTTCCACTAGTGCTGATGGGTATAGGTACAAGGACACAGATTTTAGTCCAACATAAGGAAAGACTTTAAAATCATTAGAACTGTCTGACAAAGGAGAGAGAGAGAGAATGAGTTCCCTGTGTGGGTGGTATTCAGCTTGAAGCCAAATGGCCACTAGCCAGGGTTAACATGGAAGGGATTCATGAGTAAGAGAACTGCTCTAGATGATTTTGGAAGTTCCTTCCATTTCTAAAATCCTTCAAAGTACCCTAACCCTCTATCAGAGGGAGCTCAGTCATGAGCAGGTCACCCCCACCTATCCATAGCCCCCACTCACTTCCTGGGTACTCAGGGTCCCTCCAAGAGCCTGTGGGAGAGGAGAAGAGAGGGAGCTGAACAGTGCATGAGGAGGAAGCAAGTGGCCGAGACTGACACCTCCTAATTCTCCAATGATTAACTTTCAGTGGATTAGAACCAGGACAGCTATTTAATTAACACGCACGTCAAGATTACTCACGACTCATTACAGGCACAGTGATTGACTTGTTAATGTTTAGGAATTCAATTAGATTCCTCTTACTCAATTTCCCTGACTGGGAACAAGGGTCTGGGGGAAGGGAAGGATGAATGTACCATCCTTAGACCCCCTAGGGATGCTGAGCACTGGATGCAGAGTATAAATTAGGCCCTGCAGAGCCACGGTAGAGAAGTGGAAGGGTCTGGGAAAGAGACAGGCAAGCAGGTGGGTTGAGATATGAACTCACCAACTATCAGTCAGTGCCAATGGTGAAGGGTAGAGGAAAGGGTCTGTGGCATCTCCAATACCCTCAATCACATACCACATATCTGTGTTATGAGTAAACAGATGAGGGTGAATGTGTTCAAGCACATGGGTGTGATTGAGTGCAGGCATGTATGTAGGTAAGTGCATGTGAGAGAATGTGTTTGAATATATGCATAAGCATGTGTACACAGGAGTGCATGAGTGTGTGTCTTAGCATGTCTCTGTGAGTATGTGATTGTCTTAAGGTCATTGATTGGGACCTAGAGGGAACCACAGGGGCCATGTTGTCAAGTTATCTCATTTTACCAAGGACAATTAAGGACCAGAGAAATGAAAGGAATTGCCTAAGGTTACACAAATAATAAATGACAAAAGTAGTATTAGAACCCAAGTCTTCTGATTCTAAATCTAATCTCTTTGAGTGAGAGAGGGGGAAGGGAAGGGAGAAGAAAGTAAGAGATAGAGACAGACAGAGAGAAAGATAGAGGAGAGGGAGAAAGGAGGGAGAAAGGAGAAAGAGACAGAGAGAGAAGAGAGACAAAGACAGAGAGAGAAAGACAGAAAGGAGAGACAGAGGGAGCAGGGTGGGAAGAGACAGAGAGGGAGAGAAGGAGTAGGGAGAGAAAGAACTGGCACCTGTGGGAAAGAATGAATGTTTCTTTCTTTACATTTTTTCCCCTTTTTGGAGGGCAGTTGGGGTTAAGTAACTTGCCCAAGGTCACACAGCTAGGTTTTTTGTTTGTGTGTGTTAAGTGTCTGAGGCTGGATCTGAACTCAGGTCCTTCTGACTCCAGGGCCGGCACTCTACTCCCTGCGCCACCTAGCCACCCCTATGAATGTTTCTTTCACTTGCAAGTCCTGGAGTAGGAATCAGAAGGCATGGGTTTGTCCTGCCCTATATGACTTGGATCAGTATCAGCCAAGGAATAGTGTTCACAGCATAGATTGAGTTCCATCCTGTCCTAAAAATAGATGAGGAAGAATATTAGGGAAGATGGAGCACTAATGAAGCTCAAGTGTGTGGGAAAATCTGACAATACCAGGGGCCAGATGTAACTAGGGATTAACTGGAAGGAGCCAAAGGCAGGAATTATCAGAAAAGCAAATGGGATCACAGCCAAAGATTCACGTCAGTCAGCAAGCATTTATTGAGTGTTTACTATGTGCTGGGCACTGTATTGAGCACTAAAGGATACAGAGAAATGTGAAAGACGATGACTGCTCTCAATGAGCTCACAGTCTAATGGGGGAGATAGCATGCAAAGAGCTATTCACGAGAGCCAAGTTGAGGTGAGGAGGGGCAAAGTTAAGGTTTCAGGCTTCAAGAGTTTGAAGCCCAGAGATTGACAAAAAGATCAAACTAGGCAAGGAAAGTGGAGGCAATTTATTTCATTCCAGGCAAGTTTTTAAGCCTGGGGGAGTGCCAGGTGGTCCTGCTTCCCCAACTCTCTCCCCACAACACAATCACTTATGTTCTGTCTGCCTTCATCAGCCCCCAAGGACACTAAGGGAAGTGGACTCACCATTGGAGCACTCTCCAGGTTGCCCCACCTTCACTAAGTTTCCTAGAATTTATACAGTAGCAAGGAGTGGCTCCAAGCTCAGCTCCAAACCTTCCTAGGATGACGACTATAGCCAAGTCACTTTTTCTCTCTCATCCCTCAGTTTCCTCACCTGTAAAACAAAAATAATCAGATCTGTTCTGCCTATCTCACAGAGCTAGTAGGAGCCCTTTAAACTTTAAAGCCCTGTAGAAATGGGAGCTATTATGATGGTCTTCATTCTCATGATTATTATCTGTAGTATCTGGCTGTCTGCACAAATCAGGCAGCCAGAAATCTGTTGAATTAAAAGAGAGGGATCTTAAAGAAATCAAAGAACTAGTCAAACCATACACCCCACTTCCTCAAGTATGGGGAATCAGATAAGATGCTGAAAAGTCTGTCACATGTACCCCAAAAAGGGAAAATACCCCATATGTACAAAAATACTCACAGCAGCACTTTTAATTGTAACAAAGAACTGGAAACTGAGGATAGGTCCAAAAAGCTAAACAAATTATGATAGATAGATAGATAGATAGATAGATAGATAGATAGATAGATAGACAGATTGATAGATAGATGGATGGATGGATAGAAATAATGGAATGTTATTTTACTGAAAGAAATAATGAAAGGTACAGATTCAGAGAAACCCAAAAAGACTATTATGAACTGATATAGAATAAGGTGAGCAGAACCAGAAGAACAATTTATACAAGGTCAACAGCAAGAACAATTTATACAAGGTAAACAGCAATGTAAATACAAACAATTTGGAAAAACTTAAGGATACTGATCAACATGATGACTAATTACATCTCCAAAGGATCAATACTGCTTTTCACCTCATGATAAAAAGGCCATGGACTAGAGGTACAGAATGAGGCACGCATTTTCTTACATGGTCAATATAGGAATTTGTTTTGCTTGACTATTCTAAATTGTCACAAGAAAGGGGATTGGGGGAGATGGGGATGTAGTAGTTTAGAGAAAAGAATAGGTCTAAAAGAAAGATTGTCAATGAAGTATTTAAAGAAAATGCATAGAAGAGATCAGAAGAGAACCCCAAGAGAAATGCGTACATTACAGCATTACATATATATATATATATATACATACACATATATGTACATACATAGAGTTGTATATATGCCAATATATCCACACATGAACAGTTCAGCATCTCAACCTTAAATTCATGAGCTCCATTCTCATAATGCTAAATTGGCCAAAGAAGAATACCTAGGGTACAGTGATCCTGAATTTTTCTGTAGTTGTGTCTCTTCCTGGCTCTGGCTCTGGCTCTCTATGTCTCTCTGTCTCTGATATTCTCTGTCTCTCTTTCATACACACACTCAAGCATGTAGACACACACACACAAGCATGGAGAGAACAAACAAATAACTTCCCCTCTCTGAGCCTCAGTTTCCACATTGGTAAATGGGTATAATCACACTTGTACTACTCTTTCTCGCAGATTTATGGTTAGGAAAATGCTTTGTTAATTATTAAACACAATAGAAATAATAAGTGAGAAAGCATATATTAAGTACCTATTCTGTGCTATGCATTATTGTTTATTGTAGCATGAATGTAGCATGGAAAGCATTAGCACTGTAGACTAGCTACTCTCTGTCATAACACTAATACTTTGGCCAGAGCTTGGCCAGAGCTGCTTGAGGTAGCTCACACATAGTTATGGTCTCCAGTATCTTAATGTGGCTATTGGAGACTACAACTATGTGCCATAATACTTATAAGTACCATGATCCTTAGATCCTGAGCAGAGCTGCCCAAACAAGAAATTTAGCAGCTAGAAAAATTTGACCTAACCTAACCTGAAAAGTGGCAGCTAAGTGGAACAGAGGACAGACTGCTCATCCTGGAATTAGGAAGATTCCTCTTTCTGAGTTCAAATTCAACCTCAGACACTTACTAACTGTGTGACCCTGGGCAAGTCACTTAATCCCATTTGCCTCCATTCCTCGTCTATAAAATGAATTGGAGAAGGAAATGGAAAACCACTCCAGTATCTTTGCCAAGAAAACTCCAAATGGTTTCTTGACGTGTCAGACATAATTTTAAAACAACTAAACAGCAACAAAAAGCCTGAGAGAAAAGGCTCATGACTGGATGAGAATGGTCAGACACACTATGCTACCCTATTACCATCTGGTCTGACCTCCACACCTTCTCTCCTGAACTGATCTGGAAGACCACAGTCTGGTGAACTGATGCTACCCCCAACCTAACAGACCAGATGTGGGCTTCAGCACCATGAATAGCTCTACCATGCTCATTCCTCCTTCCCTTCTTCCCATATTCTCTCCTCCTGCCTTTTGTTTCCTTTCACTTCCTCTTGCCTCCTCTTCACAGTCACAGCAGTGATGGTGTTTATAAAGTGTTTTGAGATTTACAAAGTATTTTAATGACTTTGATCTTATTTGACCCACTCTGATCCTTTGACAACCTCTAGTAACAGTTATTACTAACACAATCTTTCTTCTCCTCCCTTCTCCTTCCTCATTCTTTCTTCCTCTAATTCCCTTCTCATTTTTCCAACTTCTTTCTCTTCTTCCTTCATCTCTTCTCTGTCCTGTTCCTCTTCTTCTTCTCTTCTTCCTTTATTCTCCCTTCTCCTCCTCCCGTATGTTCTTCCATTCTCCTTCCTCCTCCCTCCTATCTCTTCTTCATCTTCCTCTATATTCCTTCTTCTCCATGCCTCTCCTTCCATTCTCCTTCCTCCTCCCTCCTATCTCTTCTTCATCTTCCTCTATATTCCTTCTTCTCCATGCCTCTCCTTCCATTCTCCTTCCTCCTCCCTCCTATCTCTTCTTCATCTTCCTCTATATTCCTTCTTCTCCATGCCTCTCCTTCCATTCTCCTTCCTCCTCCCTCCTATCTCTTCTTCATCTTCCTCTATATTCCTTCTTCTCCATGCCTCTCCATGCCTATCTCTCTTCTCACTTATTTCTCACTTTTCCCCCCTCTCCTTCCTCTTACCACTTCATTGTCTTTTCTCTTCCTCCTTCTTTCTGGTAATCCAGCAATCAGAGAGCCTGCTCTGAGGGAAAGGCATGATTCTTGACCTGAAGTTACCTCTTCTCTGAGGAGGGAAATCATGCCTGCCCTAAGGGAACCCCCATCTAGAGGAGAAATGAGATAAACACATACTATTGGGAAGGGGGAAAGTTGATAGGAGTTCACAGATAAAAATATACTTAGATATTCTATAACTAGAATATATTGGGAGAACCTGAAAAGAGCCTTGAGCTCTGAATTAGAAACTCTAGGTTCTCATGCCCTCCTCATAGGACTGTTGTGAGAATCAGATATGATTTGTAAACCTTAAAGTGATATATAAATGCTAGTTGTTAGCTACAGTAGCAGTAGTTCCAGCTCTGTCTCTTTGCCCCTGTGTGACCCTGAGCAAGCCCCTTCCTCACTCTGGGTCTCAAATTTCTGTAAGAACTGAGGGCATTGGGACAGCTAAGGGTCTTTGGAGCTCTAACAGTTCAGGATTTTGTGATTCTTCATAGATGTAGACCATGCATGTGAAGGGAGGAGGGAGATGAGAGAGACAGAAAGAATGAAAAAGAGAAGGGGGCAGAATCAGAGACACGAGGCAGCAAGGCCCAGCAGGAGAGATAGCAGGAGGCAGGCAGAAGCTCAAGACTGCCTGGGTGAGCACCAGCATGGGGGAGGGGGAGGAGAAGGAGGAGGCTGTCACTCAGCTGGAGGTGTCTCCCCAGGGAACACTTTACAGCTTCACCTATTCTGCGCCGCCTGCTTGACGGAGCATCCAAAGCAATTCCAGGACTATATTTCATTGTCACATTTATTTGCAAGGGGTGTCAGTCAGCAGACAGGAAGGATGAGGCTCAGCCTCATCTCCTTTGTTTGTCACACACACACACACACACACACACACACACACACACACACACACACGGACATGGACACAATACCTATACATATGAACACCCACATCTTAATAGAAGGTCCAATAGGAAAGAGATCATACCAACCATTCAGTCCATCCCTTTCATCGTGCATGTGGGGGACCCTGAAGTCCAGAGAGAAAGAGAGAATTCATATATTATGTGAGTGGCTGAAACAGGAATCAACCCCAGGCTTCCTGATTCTCATGCCAATACTCATACTGTACTGCCTCTTTCCAGAAAGATACTCATAGTGACCAAAGGAGACACACAGGCATGTAGATACATTTGCCCACATCCACAGGTATATGTATAAACTAAACTAGAATTGCATACATGCCTAAAAATTCTTGGTGAAGTTCTCATCACCATAAAGAACCAAACATAGGGGCAGCTAGTTGGCACAGTGAATAGAGCACCAGCCCGGGAGTCAGGAGGACCTGAGTTCAATTCTGATCTCAGACACTTGACACACTTACTAGCTGAATGACCTTGAGCAAGTCACTTAATTGCCCTGCCTTCCCCCCTCCAAAAATAGAAAAAAAACAAATGTGTGAAAACTATTCATACACTATAATCTCTGTTACATGAACCCATGCACACAATAACTAACTAAAGTCTGCAGTTCACTTAAGATATGTGTACATGTATGTATGTATATATGTTGTCTCAAAGCCTCACAACAATTCAGTAAGGGTCTTATTGAACTCATTTTATAGATGAGGAAGCTAAGACTCAGAGATGTAACTAGCCTGGATTCACAGCTTCTAAGTGTCAGAGATGGAATTTGAAACAAAAGTCCTCGTGACTTCCAGTCCAGAGCTCTCTCCCCAGCACCATACTGCCTCTCATGACATCAGACATCAAAACATACTGAAATATTGTACAGTGTCATATACAGTTGCTTAGTTACACACATACACTCAGAGAAATACAGCTAGATGCAGGCTCAGAGTCCTAAGACTAGAAATACCCTTTTGAGGTCATCTTATCAAGCACCCTGCCTCTGGATGGGATCACCCCTTCTTGGACCAAGCACCCTGGCTTCCTCTGAACCAGCAGCAGATAAATGCTAGCTCCATAAGCTGAGCTTCTCTGCTCCAGAAGTTCCTGCTGCCCAACCTTGAAGAACTGCTAAAGATAAGGAGGATGCTGGTCCTCCCCTCCCCACCAACCCCAGGAACATCTTCATCTTATTGGCAGAAGCCAAGCCATTAGCACTAATTACCAGACTTGTTGGGAAAAGGGATTTTAATTAACTCTCTCTGGCTCCCAGGGAATGAACTGAACTGCTCAAGGCAGAGCCTGGAGGCAGCGACCATTCCTTATGGGGCTGGGAATGAGAGGGACAAGAGATATAGCCCAGCATGGGAAGGAGGAGATGGGGACCCTGGGCAAATAAACCACTGCCCTGACAGAGAGATATAATACACCCCCAACATCATAGATTTTAAGCCCAAGAGGGCTTCAAAGTTCATGCAGATGGGCAACATCCCTCATCTTACAGAAATGGAATTTGAGCTGCCACTAGCAACTTTAGGGCAGAGTCTACAGGTAGTCAGAATGGACTTAAGGGAAACTTAACACACATGCAGAGAAATAAATATAAACTCATTTCAGAGCACTAACAACTCAGGGGACAGGGTAAGACTTTAACTACAAGGTGGACCCTGAGCTGAGAGTAAAGGAAACACGAATTCTAAGGGACAGGTAAAATGAAATAAGTCTGGAAAGATGGGTGGGAGCCAGACAATGTAGGGCTCTAAATGCTAAAATGAGTTTGTATTTTGTCCTGGAAGCAATAGGGAGCCCATAATGATTTTTGAGCAGCGGCATGACCTTGCTTGACCTGTGTCTTAGAAAGATCACTGAGCAGCTGTATGGAAAATAGACTACAGAAGAGAGAGACTAGAAGCAGGAAGTCCAAAAAGAGACTTATTCCAATATTCAGAGATGAGAGATAAGGCCCAGAACTAGAGCAACGACTGTGGGTGCAGAAAGATGTGTTGCAGAATCAGAATAGGTCAGACTTAGCAATCTATTGACTGTGGCAGGGGAGGGAGAGGAGGAGAATAGAGGATGGCTCTGAGGTTTCAAGCCTGGGTGCTCTGAAAAGATGGTGGAGCCGTCACAAAAATTGGGAAATTTGGAGAAAGGTTATCTTTGGCTAACAGAGGCAAGGAGAACAGAAGCCAGGTGTTTGCTAGGGTATGAATCAGTTTATCAGGACCCTCACCCTCCAACATCTAGTGATAGCTAGGAATGAGGTAGGTGCTGAACAGCTCCTATTGGGCCAGTAGTCTCAGCTCCCAATTAAACACTCCAAACAAAAGGAAACTGAGGCAGCAGGGAATCGTAGGTTAATAAGTAGCCGGTCTTCCAAACTCCTGTGCCACAACCTTGTCTCAGCATAAAGGACATAGAGGAATAGGACTTACTCTACAGGCACAGCCAGCATTTACTTCCCAATATGTACACTACATATGCCATATAAAACTATATAATACATATTGTGTATATATATATAGAGAGAGAGAGAGAGAGAGTATAGCATATAAAGCCATAGTTTATATTGTGTATATGTGTGTGTGTCATAGATATAGAGTTGGATTGGGCCTCAGAAGCCATCTAGGCCTCATCTTTATAGGTGAGGAAACTGAGGACCAGGGAAATTAAGTGAATTCTCAAGGAGAAGCAGTTTATTTGTAGACATATGACTTGAAAATGACAGAGTCAAGACTGAAACACAGATCTTCTGATGCTAAACCCAGGCTTCTTCAGGAGGCTAAAGGATAGGGGCTATCTGAATAAGGTCTCTAGATACTTGAAACAATAAGAACAGAAAACACTAACCCCACAGTGCAACAAGGCAATCAGTACCCGTAATGTCAATCTCCCTCCTGGGCAGCTGCACACTCCCACCTGTGTTGGGAGTGCGGGGAGAGAAGCATTGTTACAGCTGAGCAGAGGTGATCAAGGGACCACGTCCTCCACAGAGGGAGCTGGAACCATATAGACATGCCAGGCATGAAAAAGTCCTAAGCGACTCTGCTTTGAAAAGCCTCCCAGTCTCCTCCCCAAACCCAGCCTCGAACAATGATGTATATTTTCAATTTTCCAAAAGATTATATATTTTTTTTCCTCCAGACGTTCATCTTGTGCTTTTTGACCTGGATAAACTGAAAGATAATAGAATACAGATGGGATAGAGATATTCATCCATCTTGCACAGACTGTAGCTCTGAATGCTGGCCCCAGGACAGGGACTCCCTCAGCTCTCAGAGAGGCATGGGAGGTTGGGTGAGGTTGGCTTTTTTCCCATGATCAGGACAGAATACCAAGCTTCAGGCTCTCCTTTAAAGCATCATCAAGAGCCCTGGAATTTTAATATGGGTCCTAATATGCTATGCAGGCTTGAATAAGGTACTGTCCCTTTCTGGTCTTCAGACCCACATTAGCCAGGATAAAGGTAGTTCTGACTCCTTAGTAAATTACAAAATATTTCAGAAAAACTTAGTTTCACATGCATAATTCCTGAAACTCTCTCCCTCCAAGGACCTGATTTTTAGACACAGTCCTCTATAGTCTATTTAGACCCAGACCCCTTTCCCCAGTCTAAATAGATTAGAGCCTTCCCCATTATAAAAGGCCTCTGGAGACTCAACTATCTGTTGATACTCTCAATTATCTGTTCCTATGTATGAATCTTCACTATTTGAAATTTCTTCCTAGTATCTGACCCTAATGCTTTTTGCTGTAGCTTGTGCCTATTTATTCTTGTCCTATTCTAAGTGGGATTGAAACACAATTGATCAAAGACTGCTATTTTATAGCAGAGGAAAACATCCATCCCCTATTTCCCTCTCCTGTTCTTGTACCCAGAGGCCCCAGGATAGCAGGAGCTTCTCAGTCTATTATCAGAGTTCTATGACCTTTGACAGAGGATATTCAAGAGAATATAGAAGGACTTAGAAGGCGTCAAGGACATAGCTATCACTGACTTTGTATCAAAGGGTCATAATCACCTGGTTCTTCGATGTCCTATACACCCCAAAGCTTGGGAACTAATAGCATGACCCAGTGCACAAGCCCTGCCCTAGGGATACTCATAACAGAGGGAAACACTGAGGTGCCCAGAGACTGTCTCCTAGGCTTACCAGGACCTCCAGAGCTACTGCAAAAACATTCACCTGCTTCTCTCCATCTTTTGCTGTCTCTGTCTCTCTGTCTCTGACTTTCTGTCTCTCTCTCTCCCTCTTTGTCTCTCTCTGTGTGTCTCTCTGTCTCTGTCACACACACACACACACACACACACACACACACACACACACACACACACACACACCCTTCTTACAACAGGCTAGTCTATAACAAACACCTCCTCAGAGATTCTAATTCTCCCTGTTTCTATCAATTCCTTGCAGCCAGTTGCAGCATTAGAGAGGGGTAGCCATTACAGAAGCTGTAAAGCCATTACAAAAATTCCTGTTCCCCTCTCTAACTGCTCTACTGCCCAACCATCTGAATTATGAACAACTATGGTTCCCCCAGATCAAAATATAAGCGATTCCCTCTAACCTAGAATGGCCCACAAAGAGCATCAGTAGTTCCCACAGCCTAGAATACCAGTGATCCTTCCATCTGTGGTTTCCCTCTCTTGGAATACCAATAGTTCCCTCAGCCCAGAATGTCAGTAGTTACCCCAGCCTAGAATATGGCTGGATCCCTCAACCTGGAACATCACTGGTTCTTTCTCACCATACTCCCCCTAGCACTTCTACCTTCAGCATCCTTAGAAAGACTGAAATTTCATAAGGCTCAAACAGGAAGGGAGGTGATTTGCAAAGCAGAAGAAGAATAGTTTTCCTGCTGCTGGACCTTGAGGAAACAGCAGCAATCCTGGAGGCTGGTCCCTATCACTGCACTCCTGGCTGTGGTGGAGATCAAGCCTCATCATCTGTCATTAGCTCGGGCTCCTTTTGCTGGCTAAATTGTAGAACATGATTTTAATAACCCTGGCAGAAGGGAATCATTTTTCTTTTGTCACTTAAGTATTCCTGAGACTCTGAGTCAATGCAAGAGGGAGAAAACAAAATAGAAAGTCAGGAGGGGAGAGAATGAGAGCAGAAGAGGGAAAAAGGCAAGGGTTGGAGAGAGTTAGGAAGAGACGAATCAAAAAGAGACAGAGAAGGAAAGAGATGGAGGAGAAAGAAAAAGGTAGAAACAGGAAGAGACATAAAGTGATGGAGAAAAATTGGCAAAACAAAGAGGCTGTGGAATGTGCTGGATGGATGGCATCTTAGAATTAATCTAATCCAACTACTTCATTTTACCAAGTAGAAAACAACAGACTCAGAGTGGGGAAATGATTACATATTATGAGGTCACCCAATGACTAACAGACTAGAGCCTGGCCAGTAACCTAGTTCTCCTGACTTTCAAGGCAGGGCTCTGCCCATCTTCCCATTATGCCACATTGCCAGACAGAAAGGACAAACGAAGACAGACTGAGTCAGCAGCTAAAGGAACTCCCCTCCTCCCACAACTATCTTAACCTTCACCCCAACTCTAGCCTCTGGAGGAGCTCCTTGAGCAATGAGAAGAAGAGGGAGGGAAGATCTCGGCCCACTTTGGGCAGCAAGCAAGATCCAAAGTGATCTCAGACTTCCCTTCCCCCAGTCTTATTCACCCAGGAATCGGCAGGCTGCCCAGCCCCCACCTTGCCCCCACCACTGCTGTCCCCTTTAATTGACACAGGTTCTAAGGGATTCAAGAGCAGCTCCCTCTCCAGCCACTATCACTGACTTTTCTCCTGTCCTGCCCTTTTAATCCCCTTCCCCCAAAGTAGCCCTCCCCTAGTCAAGGCTTTGTAGATCACAAAATGTGACATTCTAACTTCAACACTTTACAGGGAAGGAAACCAAGGCTTAATCTAGTCTCTTTCTTCCAAAACAGCAGCTTCAGCAATGAGACCTGAAGTACTACTTTGGGCTCAAATTCTCAGTTTCTCTCATCTACTCATTATTGTGACAATTCTTTCCCTGCAATAACCCAGCCCCTCCCCCATCTTTCTCACATCTTCCTCAGTCCTATAACTATTCCCCATCCTCTAGCCTGACTCATTCCTGAGGGTTACAGCCCATTAAACAAGTGGCTTGTGAGGGCTTAGAAAAGGAATTATTGATCACTAAGAACTGACATCAGTTCTCTAATGCACCTGTTAGCCTCTTGTCAGACAAACTAGCTGGAACCCTGGCAGAACAGAAGGATATCAGAGATAGAATGGATTATATCTGGATGTCAGCAAAACATTTGACAGAGTTTGTCCTGATATCCTTGTAGACCAAGCCTAGAAATGCAAGGTTGGATGATAGTGGAGGGGGATGGAAAAGAAGCTGTTTGAACCCAGCAAGTGCCTGTACTGGCAAAGGGATCAATGGCAACAACAAAAAGCCAGTCTCTAGTGGGGGCTGCAGGGCTCATTCTTTGACTCTATGCTGTGCAACATTTATATCCATGAAATATTTACTTGAAAGCACAGATAGCATATGTGCATAACAAAACTGGAGAGTTAGTATGATGAGTATCAATCATCCTATTACCTCTATTGATCATCTCCAATCTGCAACCCATCCTATCTATAGCTTATCTATACACAGTCATCTCCCCCTTTAGACTGTGAGCTCCTTGAGGGCAGGGACTGTCATTGCTTTTCTTTATATCTTCAATGTTTAGTGAAGTGTTTGGAACACAGAATGTGCTTAATAAATGTTTTTTGACCAACTCACTCACTAACATTTAACAAAAAGACAGAACACTTTATGCACATAGCCTCCTTTGACCCTCGAAAGAGGTCTGTGAGTTGTTACACTGGTATTATTATCCCTATTTTACAGATAAGAAAACTGAGATTCAAGGGACTTAAATGATTTGCTCATGATTATAGCACTGGTCAGTGTCAGGGATAGGATGACAGAATTAAGATTCAAAAATGCATTTAATGGGTTGGAACATGGATTGCAAACAACAAGATGAAATTGAACTTGGATAAATGTAAAATACTTCAGCCAGGTTTTAAAAATCAATGACAGGGTGAAGACAACAGTTCATGTGAAATAAATGCCAAGCACAATGTGAGTTGCCCCCATAACATGGAAGCTTCAAAGAGTTAACAGTCTTAGGCTATAATAATAGAAATATAATGTGCAGGACAAAGGAAGTGTTGGTCTCACTGTCCTCTACCCGGGGATAACCCCTTTTTGGTATACTATATCCTGTTCTGTGCCCATATTTTAGGCAAGATAGAGTCAAATTGGAATCTTTCCAGAAAAGTGAGCAGGGTGTGAAAGCAGAAGGAGAAGAGACAGCCAGGTGATCTGGGGTCAAGATGACCTGAGTTCAAACCTGCACAGACAAATCCTCAGATAATTCCTAGCTGACAGACCCTGGGCAAGTCACATTTACTTCCTTCAGCCTCAGTTTCCTCATCGGTAAAATGGGGATAATAACAGTACCTACATCATAGGGTTGTTGTGAAGATCAAATGAGATAATTTTTGAGAAACATTTTGCAAACTTAGAATGCTATATAAATGTTATAATCATCAAATGTCATTGACGTTTCAGTTGAAGGAACCCCAGATGTTTAGCCTGAACCAGGAAAGACTCAAGGTGGGGGGAAAGGATGACATGGTAGCTGCCTTCAAATATCTAAAGAGTGGTCCAGTAGGAATTAGATTTGTTCTGCTCAGTCCCAAAGTGTCAAACTAGGGATGCTGGTGGAAAGTTGTAGTTTCAGTTAAGATTCCAGAATTTCCTATCAAGAAGATGAGCCAAAGGGGAATCAGCTGCTTCAAAAGATGGTGCACACCTCAAAATCAAAGGCATTCAAGCAAAGGTCAGATGACCCCCTCACAGTGAGATCTTTGAGCAGATTCCTACACTGGGTGAGAAGTTGGATTATAGACATCTAAGGTCCTTCCCAGCTCTGAGAGTGTAAGACCCTCTGATTCCATGAGCAGATGGTCTCTAATCCCCTACTTAGGTTTTCTCAGGAAGCTAGCTCCAGGATAGGATGGCAGGCAGGCCATGGGTCAATGCTCTCTACTCCCCCTCTCCCACCCAAACCTTGCTCATTCTGTTCCATCCTTTTCAGCCTGGTCCCAAAGCATGAGAATCAATAACAAGAAAAGAAAAGAGGAACTAGGCTGAGGGACTAAAGAGGGGGGAAGGGTGATGATGTGCTGGGAAAGTTAGAAATGTAGTGCCACCTGCTGAAAAACAAGGGAAGGGGAAGAGGGAAGGACTGAGGCCTATAACTGCTGCCTGGAAGAGAGCAGAGAGGGGAGGGCCCCATCCTGGCAGCTCTCCACTCCTACCCACCTGCTATAGCAAGCTTCACCGTCTCTACACTACCCCTCCCACATTAGTGCTTACCTAGCTATCCTGGATTGGCTTACTAGAATAGGAAGAGGCAATCTCTGAACAAACCCCTTCCTTTTGGATACTCTCTCCTCCCTTCAGAGACACCAAACACTCCTGAATCTTCTCCTACCTCCATCTCTGCCTCTTTCACTGTCTTTTCATCTTCTTCCCAACCCCTTAGTTTTTGTGTTCTCCCCAACAGTCTATCCTTGACCCTCTTCTTTTCTTTCTACCCTTTCTCCTTTAGGTATCTCATTCATTCCCATGGTTCCATCTCTCTATGCCAAGAATTACTAACCTAATGTCCAGAGATCCCCAAGGGGTCCACAGATAAACTTCAGTGGGACCATAAATTTGGATGAGAAAAATACATCTTTATTTTCATTAACCTCTAACTTAAATTTATCTTTTCCTTCAATTATTTAAAACTATTATTCTGAGATGCTATCCACAGACTTCACCAGACTACTAAAGGGGTTCCTGGCAAAAAACATGTTAGGAACCCCTGCTCTCTGCAGATAATTCCCAGATCCATATCTTTCATCTGAACCTCTCTTTTGAGCTCCAGACCCAAATTTCCAGCTGCCTACAGGAGACCTTTCTTTGTCCAAGGGGATGTCCCCTTGGCAAAGTGAACTTATTATTATTCCCCATTCACCCAGATTCCCATATTCACAGCCTAGTATTGCTGACTCTTTCTCATATCTCTCCTCTTCTCTATGATCAACTGCCAAGTTGTATCTATTCTACCTGCACAATATCTCAAATATCCATCCACTTTTCTCTGTACCAAAGACTACAGACCTGGAACAGGTTCTCATTCCTACTTACCTCTACTACTGCTATCTATCTCCTTATCATTAAAGAGTAATGGTAATGGTGATTATTGGGACAGTGAGGTGGTGCTGGATCTGGAGTTAGAAAGACTCCATCTTCCTGAGTTCAAATCTGGTCTCAGACACTTACTAGCTATGTGACCCTGGGCAAGTCACTTAACCCTGTTTACTTCAGTTTCTTCATCTGCCAATTGAGCTGGAGAAGGAAATGGTAAACTTTTCCAGTATCTTTGCCAAGAAAACCCCAAATAGGGTCATGAAGAGTTGGACACGACTCAACAAAAATGGTAATTAACATAATTAATAGCAATCTTTCATTCTAGGAATCCCTCTAGCCCATTTTTTATACCGATACCAAGCTCAATCTCCTTAATCATAGATTTGGTCTTGTCACTCTTATGTTTACAACCCTACAATGGGTCCTAATTATTTACCAAGCAAGGTTCCTATTTCTTTGCCTGGCATTCAAGGCCTTGTACCTTAGCACCACCATTTGGGGGGGAGGGGAAGGAAGGCAGGGCAATTGGGATTAAGTGACTTGCCCAAGGACACATGGCTAGTTTTTTGTGTTGTGTCTTGAGGCAGGATTTGAACTCAGGACCTCCTGACTCCAGGGCCAGTGCTCTATTCACTGCACCACCTAGCTACCCCTATACCACCATTTTCATATTGCTTCCTTCTGCATACTCTGCACTCCAGTAAAACTGGATTATTCTTTCCACCACACCATGCCCTTCCTTTAACCACCATCCCTCCACACTACATCCTCATCACATAACTGTACTATTTTCCCTAGCTCTCTGTCTTTGTTCACTTTATTCCTTGTGCCTAGAATGTCCCAAAAGTTCTTAACTTGAGATTCATGAAACTGAGGGATTTTTTAGCATGTCATTCACTATATTTCAACATAATTGGCTTCTTTTATAACCCTGTGTGTTTTATTTTATGCATTTAAAAATATTATTCTGAGAAGGGGTCCTTGGGCTTTTACCAGACTTCCAAAACAGTCTATAATATACAAAAATGTTTAAAACCCTGAGATATACAGATACAGATGCAGAGGTAAGATAGATAAATACACAGACATAGATATAGATGTACACATATACATAGATAGATAGATGAACATGACTCACTCATATATACCACGTAATGACAGAGTTCCACGTACAAAAATAGGTCTCAATGCATTACAGTCACAGCTTCTGTGATAATGTGTGAGACTGAGTACACTCCAGGGATGTTTATGCAGCGAATAAATGCTGTGGCAAGTCAGGAAGGAGAGAACACGTTAACAACTGAAGTTGTCAGAGAAAGCTGCATGGAAGAAGTAGTAGGATCCTAGGATTATAGGAACCTTAGAAGCTATCTAATCCAACTCCTTTATTTTACAAGTGGGGAAACTAAGGCTCACAAAGGTTGAATGACTTGCCCAGGGCCACATAAACAGCAAGCATGTAAGGTGGGATTGGAATAAAGGTTTTCCTGAGTTGAAGTCCAGCACATTATCCACTCTCCCACATTGCTCTAAGACCCTGAAGTATCATAAGCAAGTATGTAAAATAATGGTCCCAGACTATGCAAAGGCAATACTGCACAATGGACAGGGCTCTAAACTTGGGGGCAGTCGGTGAGCCAAGCTTCTAGATCTATCTCTGTCACTAACTAGTTTCATGACTTTGAGGAAGTTTCTTCCCTCTTCTGAGTCTGTTTTCCCATCCTGTGAAATGTAAAACATGACATAAATGTAAGGTGTAGTCATTAGCATCATTATCTGGGATTGGGAGGAGGCCATCCTGACTGGAGCAGAGAGGTTTATTGAAGGGTAGCAGTAATTATACTATACTCAGTCATATATGAACAGGAAATTAACCAGTCAGATCCATCCAGACCAGGACCTCAAGTCTAAGATCATATCCACAAGTAACCACATCCTCTACTCTCTAGTCTGATTTTGTTTTCCCTTCTTTGAACCTCATCATTTTCCCTTCTGTGAAATGGGTACAATTAATCTTACTTCAGGACCTTGGAGAAATGGGGAAGGACAAAACAGAATTTAGGAACCATGGAGGATCTGAGTCCCTGGTCCTGTGGAACTTAGGCACCACCCACCCAATTCTGCTTTCTCATCCCTGGGAGGAAGCAACACTGTTCTCACACTTCTGGCTAATTCCTCTTTCCCAGAAAAAAAAGCAAGTAAACAAATAGAAAAACATGTGAATAATTTCCATTATAAGCCAAAGCATGGACTGCTAGTCTGAGTATTGGGTAGCAGGCTACATGGGCAATAATAGTAATAAGAATAATAATATCTGTTTACATTTCAATAGCATCTTAACATTTACAAAATGGGGCAGCTGGGTGGCGCAGTGGGTGGAGTGCCAGCCCTGGAGTCAGAAGGACCTGTGTTCGGATCCAGCCTCAGACACTTAGCACACACACAGACAAAAACCTAGCCGTGTGGCCTTGGGCAAGTTACTTGACCCCAGTAGCCCTCAAAAAAAAAAAAACCAAGAAGGAGGGAAAGAAGGAGACAGTTCAGCAAAACTAAAAAAAATCTAGCATTAAAAAAAAAAAAACATTTACAAAATGGTTTATATTAGAGTAACACTTTATATGTCTATTGTGCCTAAAAATTTACAAAGCACTTTCTTCACAACCATTTGGCATAGGTGATACAAGGACAATTTTGCCCAGTTTACAGATGGGAAAATATAAGCTTCTTGAAGTTAAGTACCCAAAGTCATTCAGCTAGTAAATTTCAAAGCCAGGAGTTAAATAAATACTTATTACATCCTAACTTCATTGTATCATATTATGTCCCTATTTTACAAGTGAGGAAACAGATGTTCAAAGAGTTTAAGTCCTCTTGTCTGATGTCATACAACTAGTAAATCAGAGCTGGGACCCAGCTCTCTTGTCTTCACATTCTGTACACTTTCTACTAAATGTTATCTCATATCTATATAACATTTATGGTTACAAGGTACTTTACATGTGTAAACATGATGTAACTTTATCTTCACAGCAGCACTGTAAGTATAAGCAAAACATCAAATCTGAATTTTGAAAGAAAACAGAGGTCACTCTAGTAGAAACTCTAAATGAACAGGAATCCTTTCTAGAGCATCTTAAAAAGTGATCATTCATTTGAACACCTTTAATGAACACTAATAGCTGACTTTTATAGGCACTGCAATTTTTTTACAAAGTGCTTTATATTGAAATATTATCACATTTATATTATTTTATTTCATCCCACAATAACCTCATTAGGTAGGTGGCTACAGTTATTAGGATCCCCATTTTACAGAAGATGAAACTGAAGCTTAATAGAGTCACACAGATAGAAGTGGGGTTCAAAGCTTGGTCTGGGTCCAAGTCTGGTACCCTTTCCATTACACTACATTGTCTCTCATTACCTCTCAACACAGCTAATTCTACCTTTGTTCAGCTCTAATTGTTGGAAAATGCCAAAATCTGTGTCACTGCAATTTCCATTTATTTCTCCCAGTTCTTCTCTCTGAAGCCAAGCAGAACAAATCTAATCCTTTTTTCTATTTGACATCTCTTCAAATACTTGAAGCATGCTCTCCCCCAAGTCTCTCCTCCAGGTTAAAAAAAATCCCTCATTTCTTCAATAGTTCCTTCAGTGGGCAGTTATCCAAGCATCTCTCCATCCTGGTCATTATACTTTGGATCTTTTCCATCTTATTGGTCCTTCCTCATTTTATAGAGGAGGACCCTGAATCAAATAGAAAAGTGATTTTCCTACAATTACATAATGACAGAGCTAGAACTAGATCCCAGATCTTCTGACACAAAATCTTACAGCTGGTGTCAGCAATCAATGGAGTCAAAAAGTAGGGGTGACAGTTTAGGGTGGAAAGAAGTTGTAGGCTGGGAAACATGAAAAGATTCTAGGCCTTGGAGCCAGAGAGAGCCCTGGGAAGATGATTGGTTCAGGACCCTGGATAGCTCTCCAAGACAAAGCTAGATCTGACTGCCTATAGGCCTTTGAGCCCTTTTATCTTCAAAGCTCCAGACCCACCTGGATAACTGTGCCTTCTGGGGACCTCTCTGGTTGTTGAAAGGGTCTCATTCGGTTATGCTGATCTCAGTGTCTGATGATCTGCATCTGTCTGAAGGTACCACTACCCCCACACCCATGCAAAAGCTTTCAGGAAGGGAATCAATAATGTCTGTGTCCCCCCCTTTCCCTCATACCAAACAGGTGGTCTTAGAGCTAAAACACCAGCCCAAGAGGCAAGATGCTCCATTTTATTTTGATAACCATAAGTATGCAATTTTTTTTAAGCTTGAATTTCTAGAGAAGGGAGCATGGCTCAGTAGATAGCTCACCAGCCCTGAGTTCACAGCCCACCTCTGACACTGGGTATAGCCATGAGCACTTCACTTAACTTTTCTAATCCACAATTTCCTCAATAAAATAAACATGATAGTAATACTTATAATATCTACCTCACAAGACTGCGGTAAGACTCAAGCATGTGGAAAGTACTTTGTGAAATTAAGATGTTATATAAATGTAAGTTCTTATCATTTTTAGAGAGAACCAACCTAGAGGTGGTGGCTCTAGATCCAGGAGACTCAAATTTGAGTTCTTGCTACTGATCACTTACTTGCCCCCTCTTTCCTCTGGGTTGCTTGACTAATCACAAGGCTAGGATGAAATAGAAATCATGAACTCCATTCTTTCCAATGAGATGGAAGACCATCAAACCTTACCATTGGCTAAACTTCTAAGTCCTGAAAACCCCTGGGATTGTCATCTGATCTCCTGCCTTAACCTAAGGAGCTCTTGGCCTTGCTATCTGCCATGTTTATGAAGGCTTAGGACTTCTGGGCCTATCCACTTGCTGAACTTTCTCCTATGTGTTGTCGCGGCGTGGTCTCCTTGAGAACAAGAACTGCCTCACTTTTTCTATTTGTATGCCTACTGGAAACACAATTGGCATATAATAAGCACTTAATACATGCTTTTTTATTCATTTGTATTTGTAGATGTCTGAGCAACTCCTTCCTCCTTTCTGAGTTTCAGTTTCCCCATCTATAAAATGAAGGGTAGGCATGTATTCTTAACCAAACAAGAGATAGTTGTCATTGCAATCATTTGGTCATGTCCAACTTTTTGTGGGATTTTCTTGACAGAGATACTGGAGTCAATTGCCATTTCCCTTTTCAGCTCATTTTACAGATGAAGAACTGAGGCAAACAGGGTTAAATGATTTGCCCAGGGTCACACAGCTAGTGAATGTTTGAGGCCTGATTTTAACTCAGGAAGATGAGTCTTCCTGACTCTAGGCCTGGCACTCTATACCCTGTGCCACCTAGCTGTCCAAATAAGACATAGAGGAAATTACAAAAGATAAAATATATAACTTTGATTACATGAAACTAAAAAGCTTCTGCACAAACAACATTACTGCACCTAGGATAAAAAGGGAAGTGGTTGCATTGGAGGGGGGGGGTGGAATATTTGTATCAAATTTCTCTGACAGGAGTTTGGTATCTAAGATATATAAACAATTAATAAATAGACATAATATTTAGAGGCATTCCCCAATAGATAAATGGTCAGAGGATGTGAGGAAACAGTTCTCAAAAAAAACTTCAAAGTATTCACAACCACATGAAAGAACATTCAAAATCCCTAAGAATAAAAAAGATACAAATAAAAGAAACCTGAAATTTAAAATCACACCCTGCAAATGGACAGAAAATGGTAATGTTCAATATTAGAGTGGTTGTGAAATGATAGACACACTAATGCATTGTTGGTGGGGCTATGAAATGGTATACACATTTTGGAAAGCAATTTAAAATTGTACAAATAAAGTGACCAAGGTAGCCATGTCTTTTGAACCAGAGCCTCCATTAGTGGGCTTATACCTCAAGGAAGCCATCAATAAGAAGAAAGTCTCCATATACATGAAAATATTTATAGCAGCACTTCTCATGATAGCAAAGAATTGGAAACAAAGTAGATATCCATTGATTGGAGAATGGCTAAACAAATGTTGGTACATGAATGGAATGGAATGTTACTGTGCTGTAAGAAGTGATGTGTTTGAGAAGCATGGAAAAAGTTAAATGAACAGATGAAGAGCAAAGTAAACAGAGCCAAAGAAACAATATACACAAAAACTACAAACATGGAAAGAACTACACACCCAAAAATTGAAAGTGACTATAACAAAAATTATAAAGATCAAGCATGACTCAACTGAAGAGTTTTGAGAAGATAACCCCAATCCAAACCTTTGTGGAGGTGGAAGATCCACAGGCATTACACACTGCACATGTTTTCAGACTTTTTCAACGTAACTATCAGTTCTACTAATTTATTTTTTCTCTTAAAAAAATTTTATATGGGATGGTTCTCTGAGATGGAGAAAGAGAAGATACTAGAGATAATTATGATGATGCAAGAAACAGAAGCCATCAATAAAACTTATTAAAAATTGAAGGACTGGTTACTCAGGCCCCTTTGATTTCTAAATCCTACAATCACATGTGGATGGAAAGGCTATGTGTTCTAGCCTAACTGGGTGGGTCCACAGATACATCTGTATCTCTAAGGAGTTTGGTCATCCACCCACCCACACTCAGCCTTTTTGATCTCTCTTGCTGCCATGAGTTCACTTGAGGCTTCAATGTATATTCTCCTTTCCTCTCTTTTAGCACACCCCAGACAGAAGTGGAATTTTTCAAAAGGATTAAAGGAAAGAGTAGGTCATCAACCAATAAAATTTATTAAACATCTGCTATGTTCCAGGCATTAAGTCCTGGGGGTACAAAGATAGGTAAAAGATAAGATAGCCCCTGCCTTTAAGGAGTTTACATCCTAGGGAGGAACAATACACAAAAGGAAGCTGAAAAAGGAGGGAAAGAAGGTACTCAAAGTCCAGAGAATGAAAATGAAATGACTGGCTAAGGGGAAGCATACAATTTGCATAGCCCTGGAGTCTTGTCACAAAATGTCATTGATCCGTACATTAATGGCTAGCATAGCTTCCTTATAAGTAGCTCCACTGCAACTTATAAGTATGGTCTTGCCTTATGGAAACTCACCCCTGTGCCACTGCCACAGTAACATACCTTGGGAGAAACCTCATATGTGCTTCATCTAACCCATCTTTCCAGGTTCCTTCTAACATCTTAGCTGGTACCACCACCACCTCTGACCAGATTCCTCCAGGGTCAGAAATTACCAATCTTACATTAGCTTGCCACTGTGACAAGTCTGTATCCACCAATAGTAAAGGGAGAGTCATTGCTTCACAAGAAGTCACTCTTCAAGAAGGGAAGGGGTGATCAAGAAGTTAGAGAAGTAAAGACTTCATTGATATTCCTATTGATTCTCTCCTCCTTCTCTCTCTCTCTCTCTCTCTCTCTCTCTCTCTCTCTCTCTCTCTCTCTCTCTCCCCCCTCTATGTATTTGTGTGTATATGTGTGTGTGTGTGTGTGTGTGTGTGTGTGTAGTGTGTATATGTGTGTGTGTGTAGGTTTGCCTGTGGCTACCTCACACACAATTTTGTGAGAATTACACTCCTAGGTACCCAAAGGCATTCATGAGAGAGGGAAAGGTCCTGAAAAAGCAGATTTCCTAGCTTTTTGTTGAGGGATAGTCCTGCATACAATCTTCAAGGAAGTCATCACCACACACATGTGCATATATTGCACACATACACACAGAGACATGGATTTAAAAAGAAACCAAAAATAACTCAGTCACCTATCAAAATTGTACATTCCTAACTAGTTAATTCAATACCTATGGGCCTTGCTAAAACCAGGAGAGCTGGTGACTCCACGTGCTTAGGTATATAGAGTCTATTACTCTCTCATAGAAGGAAAGCCAGTGAACCAGGCTTACTTAGCTCTGACTTTGGCTGGCTCACATTTTCATAAGAACTGTCCAAAAGTGGAATAGGCTGCCTTAGCAAGTAGCAAGTTCTCTATCACTGCAATGATTCAAGCAACGTCTAAATGACCACTTACTGAAGGTATTGTAAAGGAAAC
The DNA here is from genome assembly GCA_011680675.1 of Gymnobelideus leadbeateri. Lineage (NCBI taxonomy): Eukaryota > Metazoa > Chordata > Mammalia > Diprotodontia > Petauridae > Gymnobelideus > Gymnobelideus leadbeateri. Next base: position 674,357 of record WOXC01008877.1, on the reverse strand, counting down.
TTCTATTCTGGTGTGGAGTGGACTCTGTGGTCTCTTAGGTCCCTTCTACCTCTAAGAACTTGTAGTGCCTGGTTTTCCCAACCTCAGCCCTCCCTCAGGGAAATGAGCAGACTGCCAGATCAGTTCCACCCTCCCCCAATGAATGTGGGCCCTTCCCTAGTGAGCCCACCTTCACAGAGGTGGGCGGGCTTCTGGATCAGGGAGACTTGGTGGCTGGCGAAAATTTCAAGGTGTGTACTGACCAATCACTGTTTTTGGCCTCTGCAAGTTTCTGCTTACATAATACCTAACCGTTGACCTTGTGGCCTCCCTTTAAAAGCTGAGGCTTTACCTGAGATCTCTGCTGTATGACCTGGGACGATGGGGTGGTATCTCGTCAGCCTGCCATGTGGCCTGATCAGCCAACATGGCACATAATAAAGAGTCCGATTCTAAATTGTTACTTGGATACTGCTTGCATTTTCTGGGTACAACAAGCTGAGGATTCTATGATCTGTTCTGTTCCATACTCTGGGATTCTATGATCTGTTCTGTTCCATACTCTGGCACTTATCCTCACCTCCAAAAATAACAGATCGTGGTTCTGTAGTGACATCTACTGATTCCTCCTGTGTTTTACAGTATCTAGCCTTGGGCCCTGCTGGTTGGAAAATAACCTGCTTTTCCAGGTCTTCTAACTAAATCTCTTCCTAATCCCAGTCTGGCACTCTGTATTTCTGTCCAGAAGTCAGGATACATGGCCCTGCCCTGACCCTGTCACTTACAAACTGTGCGAACCTTCACTAAGTTCCTTCCCTTCTTTGATACTCAGTTTCCTCATTTGTAAAATGAGAGTAGTGATATTTGCTTGCAAGTATGCAAAATCATCTTGTGAAACATTTATTTAATTTAAGGAAAATGTATTTTCTTCAAGGTTTTTTTTCTATTTTGCCAATGTAGAATCACAAAAATATATTCTGAGTCTGAAGGGACTTACAAAGGCATCAAGTTCTATCTAACTTCTACCTGAAGCAGTTGTTGGACACTACTCCACTTTGCCCTTCCCTTCATTGATTTGTAAAGCACACAACTCCACCTTCCTCTCCCTTAATTGATCTGTAAACAGGCAGGACCGCCACCCCTTGTTTTCCCTTGATTGATCTGTAAACAGGAAGGACCCCCAACCCTTGCTTTCCCTTGATTGATCTGTCGGTGGGAGTCCCAGACTAGGGTTTCTTGCTGGCGGGAAATTCAAATGTATACTGACCAATCACTGTAGTTTCAGCTTACATCAATGTAATTTCAGCTTAAGTAACCTGGCTATGGAACCTCTATAAAACCGGCACAATGTCTGCCAAAGCACTGTCTGATTTGGGTGACCATGTACCCAGTCCCGCGGTAATAAAATCCACTTTTTAAATTTAATGTTGGGGATCTTCTGTCTCGCTTTTATTGGGGTACAACACAGTCTGTTATGCTTTTCATAGCTCTGATTGTCAGCAGCAAATTTTTCTTTACATTGAGCTGAAAATTGCCCAACCGTACAATTTCCTTACATTTTTATAGTCATGGAGAGAGAGAGAGAGGGGAGAGAGCAGAGGAGAGAGGGAGAGAGAGAGAGAGAGAGAGAGAGAGAGAGAGAGAGAGAGAGAGAGAGGAGAGAGGAGATGAGAGGAGAGAAGGAAGGAAAGGAAGAAAGGAAGGAAGGAAGGAAGGAAGGAAGGAAGGAAGGAAGGAAGGAAGGAAGGAAGGAAGGAAGGAAGGAAGGAAGGAAGAAGAAGAGAGGGAGGGAAGACTTTTAGTAAGCACTTATTATGTATCAGACTCACTCCCTCAGATTAAAGAAAATAGAGGGTGGGCATCAGAGAGCTCCACCCAGACACTCCTGGGCATCATTATGTCTCCTTCCCTCCATCCCTCCTCCTCTGTAATCTTCCCTCCTGGTATGGTTAGCTCCCTGAGGGCAGGAGCTGTCTTTGGCTTTTCTTTTTATCCCCAGCACTTACCACCGGACCTGGCACACAATAGGCACTTAACAAATGTTCCCTGACTAAATTGAAGAAGAAAGGGTCCTCTCACTGAGGTGATGAGTCAGGTAAGGAGAAAGAGGTGAAATATAAGAGTCTAGGCAAGATTAAGGTGAAGCCTGGCAGGAGTTCTTCCTAAACTGGTGATTCCTGGAAAGAAATCACAGTGAGGAGAGGACACACACTCCCAGAGTGGCAATGTGTCAGGCAAGAAGATGGAATCTGGAGAAAATCAGGGTGAGATGGAATTCTACAATCCAGAACCAAACAGAACAAGGCTAATACCCATTTTCCATAACAGTCCTCTAATATTTGTAGAAGACAGTGAAAATGCCCCTCATCAATCTTCTCACAGTTAAACAGACCCAGTTCCCTCTATTGGTCCTATGGACTTTTATAAAATATTCTCTCCACATCCTGGGCACCCCTTCTCCCTGCCCATCAGGCTTTACTCTCCTCCCAACATATGATGAGGTGCTCAGGACATGGCATGTCAGATTTAAAGATGGAAGGGACCCTGGAGGCCATCTAGTCCAATCTCCTCATTTTGCAGATTAGGAAACTGACATTGAGAATAAGTATTAACAGGATTGGAACCCAGATCATTTGGCCTCCAAATGCAGTGCTGTATGCACCATATGACACTGCCTTTCTAATGTTGAGTTTGAGGTGTCTATGGGACATTTATTTGGATGGCCTGGAACTCAAGGGAGAAACTAGGAGTGGATATATAGATTTGGCACCATCACCCATATTCTGCCCCTTCTGTGTAGATTTACCCCAGGGATCTATTCTGGGCCCCCTTTTCTCCGTACATTCTCTTTTTGTGGTGTTCTCACTTATCATCCCTTTATAAATGATCCCCAGACCTTACTATCCAGTTCTCATTTCTCTAAGTTTCAGTCCAGCATATCATCCAGGATCTGCTAGACTTCTCCACCTGGTTGTCTTATAAGCATCTCAACATATTCAATACAGAACTCACTGTCATTCTCTCTAAGTCCATTCTACTTCCAAGCTTTCCTATTTCTATTGAGGATTCTACCATCCTTTTCATTCAGCTGGTACCCAACTTTGGAATCATTGCTATTTTTCTCTCTCCTTCATTCCCTCACACATAGCCCATCAAATTCCAAGTTGTTTTTTTTTTTCTATTCCTAACATAATAAACACTAAATAAAAAGAGCATTTCCATATACCTAGTGGAACATAAAAAGAGGAATGTACATGAAGCTATGAAATTCTATTGCATACAGCTTGGTTTTATTTTTAAGTATATAACAAGTTCACCATGTAAATTTCAAAGCTGTCCTTATTATCTGAAATTCCTTCTGGTCTTCTTTGCATTCTCTTCTGTAAATTTTTAAAATTCTTCAGTGAGGCAACAAGGCAACAATCATTTACTAAGTGCTTGCTAGATACCAAGCACTGTGCTAAGCTGGGATACAAATAGAAGTAAAAAGAAAGTTCCATCTTTTCTATCTCTTCTTTCCTTTCTATCTCTTCATTTCACTTTTGGCAACTCTATCCCTACTTTCCCCTCTCCCTTTTTTTTTTTTTTGTTTTTTTGGAGGGCAATTGGGGTTAAATAACTTGCCCAAGGTCACACGGCTAGGTTTTTGTTTGTGTTGTGAGATGTGTCTGAGGCCGGATCCGAACTCAGGTCCTTCTGACTCCAGGGCCGACGCTCTACTCACTGCACCACCTAGCTGCCCTCCCCTCTGCCTTTTACTTCCCTCCCATTGACATATAGAAAAACAAAATCCACATAATATGCATAACAAATGCACATTATCAAGCTAAATGAATTCCCACACTGGCCACATCCAAAAAAAGGAGTGTACCTTTCTGTGGAACACACTTCAACATCAGTCCTCTGTAATTGTGGTTGGTCACCACATTAGAATTCATAAATCTTTCAAAATTTTATCTTTATAATATTTTTTATAAATTATTCTTTTGAATCAAATAAAAAGGAAAAGTAATCATAGGTATAAAAATATTTATAGTGGCATCTTTTGTGGTGGCAAAATAACACCCAAAAGTAAAGAGATGTCCATCAATGAGGGAAATAGTTGAACCAATTATGATGTATGAATGTAATAGAAAGCCATAAGGAATTATGAAACAGGGTTTCAGAGAAACCCAGAAAGACTTGTATGAACTGATACAGAGTGAAGTGAGTAGAACCAACAGAATAATTTGTACTCTAATAACACTGTCAGTTGAAAAAGTTTGAAAGACTTAAGTATTCTGATCAATGAAACAACCTACCATTATTCCAGGGGACCAATGATGAAGAAATCTACCCAACTCCTGACAGAGAGATGATAGACTAAACATGTAGAAGGATATCCACATTGTGATGCTCTGAACTTATCACAAGATTTCAGATGTGGTCTGGCATCTATGGAAATTGTAGAGGATGATGGTGTTCTCATCTCCCTAGTTTGAGATATTAGATTGATATTAATGCAGCCTTTGCCCTTCTCCAGGTCTGTGGCATCTCACTGAATCTCCAAGATCTTTCAGAGATCATTGACAAAGACTCAAAATTATGTCTTTCAGTTATTTTACTTCTTTCAGGGGATCCCACAGCCTAGACTTCTCCAGAAAATGTCAGTCCAAAGGGTACGGGAAGCTCTAAATAATGAAATTCTGAGTACACACATGTAATAGTAATTACTAATAGGAATTTAAAGAAATAGCAGAAGAATGTTATATATGTCAATTGGAAAAGCAGTGAACTATTCCCCAGGTAGTAACTGGAGAGATAGCAAGAGGAAAGGTCCCAGCCCAAATCTGCCAAAACAACATCAAAACAGACTGACAAAGTACCAGCATCACAGCCATGTCTCCTCAGTCTTTGGCAGCTCCGGGTGGCAGCTCTCAAAAATCCTGGGCAGCTCAAACTGGCCCTCAGCAATCTTCTCTCTCTCTGTCTCCATGATGCTGCTTCCAAAAATTCTGCCTCTCTTCCTCTGCTTGTGCCTCTCTAAATCCATGGCACCAGCTCCTCCAAGTTCAGTCCTCTCTTTTCAGGTCCACAAGTCCATCCCACAAGTGGGATGCACAAACTCTGGGTTTTAACACTCAAGCCAAAAACCAAGCCAATACAGGGGGATCTTTAAATTCCATTATTATTACAACACACAAGCAATTCTGGCCAGGAAAAGTCAGTAAGTCAGTCAACAAGCATTTATTAAGCACCTACTATGTACCAAGAACTGTGCTAAGTGCTGAGAATGCAGAATGAAAGAAAGAGAGAGAGAGAAAGAAAGGTAAAAGACAATCCTTGCTCTCAAGGAGCTCAGGCAAATAGTGGAGACAACATTCAAACAACTATTTAAAAACAAGCTATATACAGTATAAATTAGAGACCATCTCAAGGGAAACACACTAGCATTAAGGGAGTTTGGGAAAGGCTTCTTTAAAGTGAAATTTTAGTCAAGACTTAAAGGAAGCTGGGGAAGCCAGAAGGTAGAGATGAGGAGGGGCAAGCTCCAGACACAGGGGGCAGCAAGTGAAAATGCATAGAGCTGAAAGGGGCTCCTTATGCAAGGAACAGCAAGGATACCAGTGGCACTGGATTGCAGAGGACATGGGATGGGAAGATGGAAGGAGTGTAATGAGTAAGAAGATTGAAAAGGTAGGAAGGAACAAGGAGTTTTGAAAAATAAATGGAGGGGGGGGCTAGGTGGAGCAGTGAGTAGAGCGCCGGCCCTGGAGTCAGAAGGACCTGAGTTCGGATCTGGCCTCAGACACTTAACCCACACAAACAAAAACCTAGCCGTGTGACCTTGGGCAAGTTACTTAACCCAAATTGCCCTAAAAGGGGCAGCTAGGTGGCGCAGTGAGTAAGAGCGCTGGCCTCGGAGTTGGGATGACCCGAGATCAAATCCGGCCTCAGAAAATGAGCACCCACACATAAATAATGACTAGCCGTGTAACCCTGAGCAAGTTACTTAACCCCAATTGCTTTAAAAAAAAAAGAAAAGAAAAGAAAAAGAAATGGAGAATGTTTTATTTGATCCTGGAGACAAACGAGAGTCTCTGGAGTTTATTGAATTGGGGTAAGGATGATATAGTCAAATTTGTGCTTTAGGAAGATCAGTTTGGCAGCAGAATGAAGAAGGGTGGACTGGAAAGGGGAGAGATTTGACCAACCAGAAGGCTACAGTTCAGGCATGAGATGATGAGGGCCACCACCAGGGTGGTGGAAGCATCAAAGGAGAGAAGGGGGCCTTTTGGAGAGATGTGGAGGGAAAGGATGAGCTGTCTAATGACAACAATGTAAATGCACAGGAATTCACTGACCAGCTAAAATGTTTTAAATGCCCCTACAGAAAATTAATAGATCTGGGAAATTCTATAGCTATAGTTTGCCTAGATTTCAGCAAAACATTTAACAAAGTCTATCATGTTCTTCTTGTAGTCAGGATAAAAAAAATGACACAATTAGTGGATTCTGAATTGTTAGAGGACCAAACCCAAAAAGTTATCATTAATGGGTTAATGTCAACTCAAAAAGATGTCTCCGGTGCCCCAAGGATCTGTCCTTGGCTCTGGACTATTTAGCATTTTTATCAGTGACTTGGATGAAGACATGGAAAGCATCACCAACCTGGAATAGATAGCCATCCTAGGAATCAGGAAGACTTAGGCTTCCTGGAAAGTTCAGCCTTTGATACATAACTCATTATATGCTCCCAGACAAATATCCTAAATTCTCAATATTCTAGGCAGTTCTCTAAGACTATGAGCTGTAAGGCAGGTGTAAGTCTACATTGGAAGATGATTTTCTCATAAGGAGTTCCCTACACCAAGAAAATCCCAGGTCCAAAATCAAGTCAAATCCAGGCATGTACAAAGCATTTACTATGGGCTAAGCACCCGGAATACAAAGTGTTGTTGTTCATCCTTTGTTTTCCAAAGTGGGCCAATGACATCACAGGTTGATGTCTTGACTTTCACATAAATTAGATTTAAGTGAGGCAGGGCTGTGCAAAGTCATCAGCCTCTCTCTCTTCCAGAGCCATCAAAGTCCAATGGCAAGACAAAAGTCAAGATGACTGGTGATGGTCCAGGATACAGTGATTGACTGTGGCGTCTTCCATGTCTGACCTAGCTCTAGTCACTCCCCAGCACCTGCTTCAGCTGCCTTCATGGCCTTTGGAACAAGTTGTTCTCGTTCACCCATTCTGCCAGAAGAAGTCTCCACATGCTTGGGGTAGACACCCTCCTAACTTACCACTGGGTCTAAAGCCTGTCAGTTACCCTCCACCTGATTTAACCTGTCTGCCAAGACAGTTTTACCGGAGTGTGGTTGTTGTATATGCTACAGCTTCTTGGAGCCACTGGTGAGAGTTGGGAGCCAAGTAGACACCAAAGGTGAATGAAAGTATGTCCTGAAAGGGACTCAGCAAACCCTCACACCAGAGGGGCTGATCCTCTGCCAAAACCCTATATACAAACAGAAAGAAAGACAGTCCCTGCCCTTAAGAAGGTCATATTCTTACAGGGGAAGACAACATATAAAAGGATCTAAAAAGAATATGGGGAAGGGGGGAAGGGGGAAAGATAAAAATAGCTGACATGGAGCATTGGAGAGAAAATCCAAGAGAGTCAGAAGTGCATCCCAGAGAGGGATATGGACATAACTGGCTTGGGCCTCCTCCTTAAATGGAGGTTCTGGGAGGAATTAGCCAATAAAGGGAGAGACCACAGGGGACAAGAGTACTTCCAACTTGTGAAGTTTGGGGAAATGAGTTTCCAGGGTGAAGAGGTTTCTGAAATCTAGGAGGCAGGAATGCAGCCTGGAGAGATTCAAATGTGGATGGTTTTGCAGTTTAAACCTGACAGAAAATGAGAGGAGCTAGAGACAAGATGAGGGAAGAAAGCTCCTGCATCAGCAGAGCAGGGAGGGAGCTTCCCACACTTGACAAAGAACTGTTTAAATAGATGGATAGGGTCATCCCCTTGAAACACCATCCCCTAATGGCTCGGTTAATCTAGAATGTTCGTTTTACTCTTCTTTTAATCTCTTCTCTTCCAGAATGATATTTCAGTCACAGGCCCCATCCCACTTAGTGTCTAAGATACCAATCAAGACAAATTTGTCTTCCTCATTAATATGCATGTTCCTCGAGCGTTGGGACAATTTCATGCTTGCCTCTGCATCTCCAATGCTTAGGATCATGCCTGGCAAAGAGTAGGCACTTATAAGTGCTCGGCAATTAATTCATTCATTGATTAAATTTGCTTGTAAGTCACCAGAACATCAGTTTCCCCCTCTGTAAAACGGAATACTATTCACCTCATCTGCTTCCCAGGGTTGGTGTGAAGAAAGTTCTTCATAAATCTTAATATGCAGTTATTATGATGGATTATCGAATATCGGGACTGGAAGAAACCTTAGAAATCATCTGGTCCAATACACTCATTTTACAGAGGGGAAATGGAGACCTAGAGAGAGGACCCTCTTGCCCAGGATCACACAGTTCACCTTTCATTTGAACCAAGAGCTTTTGACGCCAAATTCTGAGTTCTTTCCATGCTGTTGTACTGCTTTTCTTACTGGGGGTCAAGTCTCAGCTCAACTGCTGACTCACTGGGTGACCCTCAACAAGTTCTACACTCTCTCTGGGCCTCAGTGGTCCCAGCTATAAATCAAGATCTCTGAAATCCACTGTCTTCTCCATTAGAATGTAAATTCCTTGAGAGCAGGGACAATTTCATTTTTGCTTTTGTATCTCCAATACTTAGAATTGTGTTCAGTGAAATCTATGAAAAGGAACCATGCTCAGAGGCCGCACCAACTTTTTCTCCCAGGCTACTGTCCTAACAAGGCTCCAGGCCTTGGAGAGGAAGTATTGGCCTCCTGAGGGCCCAGAAGGGAGTTGAAGGACCATGAGTAGAGATGCATCTAGCCATGTGGCAGGCTGACTGTACAAAAGGCTGAACATCACCACTCTCCCAACACACACACACACACACACACACACACACACACACACACACACACACACACCTTTTTATCACAGCCCTAAACCTTGTCCTATGGGAGGAAATCCAAGTCACCAAGAAGCCACTGGGCTTCCTCTGGGCAAGAGATAAGCATCATATCCCAGGAGCTTATCTCTAACACTCAGGTTCCTGCTCTCCTCTCCCTGTGCCCTCTCTACCAAAGCAACAACTCCACCCCCTACCCATCTACCCCCATCACAGGCTACTCCAGGCAAGGATAAGACAGAAGGTTCACCTTTTTGCCCAGCAAAGGCCAGATGTTGGCCCATCCTTCCTTGGTGAAATACATACAAGCAGGGAAAGCATCCAGAAGACAACCACCCACTCCAGGTATCCACACTGCCTGACTGAATCCAGGAGACACCAAAGAGGTCACTGTAGTCTCACTACCTCACATTTGAGTTCTCCCCATGCCCAATGAAGCCACAGCTGGGGAAACGAGCTTCCTGATGTGATGGAAAGAACATTGGGTTAAGGGTCAGATTCCAGACCTGCTTCTGTTACCAGGTCACCTTGGACAAGCTGCTTCCCCTTGGCTTCCTCCTCTGTATAATGGGGATAATGATTGCCTCTGTGCCTAACCTCATGAGACAATGAATGAGACAATGTCTGAAAAAGTTGAATTGGTTGGTTGGTTTGTTTGTTTGTTTTAACCTGAACTATTCTTGTAAAAGGCAGCACAGTTAAGTCAATAGATAGTCAAGAGACCTAGGTTCAAGTCTTGCTTCTAATTGTGTGACTCTAAGCAAGTCACTTAACCTCTTAGTATTCTAGTTAGCTTTCTGAGACTATAAAAATGCAGAAAAGTTGTGGATCTACATTGCTAGTGGCAATTTACTAACCCAGGAGTTTCCAATGCCAATGAAAGCACAGGTCCAGGCCACGGTCCTATTACTGGTTTTATTCATGAGGGTTCTCTAGGAACCAGAAGAAAGGGGAAGGAGAAAAGGAAGCTTAAGCTAACTTCTTCTCAGAGCCATATTCTCTCCTCTGTTCACACTGTTCCTTCTAACTGGAAGGCCCTCCCCTTTCATCTCTACCTTTCTGATTCCTATTTGTTCTACAGTCAGTCAGTTAACAAGCCCATATTAAGTATTTAATAAGTGTCAGGCAAAAACATAACACTAATGGAGAAATGACATGTAACTATGTACAAACAAGATATAGACAGTGTGAATGAAAGTTTATCTATCCTATTTATCCAGATGAAATGCCACCTCCTCTAGGAAGCCTTCTTTGATTCTCCAAGCTGGAAATTATCTCTATCTCCTCTGAATTTCCAAATCATTGTAGTCCTATTGTCAGGAAAATAAGGGGAGAGGATGGTCTTGAAGGACCCTTCCAGTTTTAACAGTTATATGTTCTGTATTCTAAAACCCATCCTACCTCCCACTCCCCAGTTCTGACATTTTGGGTTCTGTGTTCTAAGGTCCCTCCCAGATCCTATATTGCATATTCTATATTCTAAGCTGCAGTCTAACTCTGACATTCTATGTTTGTCCTAGGTTTGAGAGCCTAAATTCAGGGCCTAGAGAAACAATCAGTTTCTCCCACTTGTTCCCCAATATTTACCACCATTGCTTTTTAAATGGATGGTTGTGTTGTAAATATCAGTACTATACCACTGAAAAGGGAAAGTTTTTGCCTAATGCATAATTTACATATCCAAATGGGGTTTACCAAAGGATCTAGTCTAGTGTAGTTACCTAGGGCACTAAGAGGATGGAGAAGAACATAAGAATGTGGCCACCTTTGCCATTCTTTCTAGGCATAATGCCTCTTTATATCTCCACACCAATATTTCCTATAGCTATGAAGGGTCAAGTAATGCAGTCTGAGAGTGGGTCATTCTCTATTCTTTTCTTTCTTTCTTTGGAGGCAATTGGGGTTAAGTGACTTGCCCAGAATAACACAGCTAGTAAGTATCTGAGGTCAGATTTGAATTCAAGTCCTCCTGACTCTAGGGTCAATGCTCTATCCACTGTGCCACCTGGCTGCCCCTGGTCCTTCTCTATTCTACAGAGAAAAAGCCTTGTTTCTAATGTCATTTGTCAGGAATTTTTCCTTTTCATCAGGCCTTGAAGTTTTGGGAGATGTCAGCTGGCCACACTACAAGGAGCTGAGCTCTAGAACAGTCTTCCTGACAGTCTTGAAGGCAGCTAGGTGGCTTAGTGGCTAAGAGTGCTAGACCTGGAGCCAGGAAGACCTGAGTTCCAATCTTGCTTCAGTCACTTACTAGCTATGTGACCCTGGGCAAGTCATTTATGGGAAAAATAGTACCTATACCACAGGGTTGTTATAATAAGTTCACAAAAACACCAAGTTTAAATACTATGTCAATGATGGTTCATGTTTGATCTTTTGGGCAGTTCAGCCTATGTACACATTTAACAAGCTTTGAAGACAGCTGTTACCTCAGGGTAGGTAACCTGTCCAGTCTATAGTCTCCTAACTATCCTGAAATAGCCCTGTTCAAGGAACCCTTAATATATATTGTGTAACGTATAATACAGGAAGACGCATGCTAGCCAAAAGTAGTCACCACTATAATGAAGGAAATCCAGAAGAAAACTCAGGTAAAAGAAGATTTCTCAGTGAATGGTGAGGTCCTTAAAATGCTTATTTGAGAGTGCTGATTGTCTCAAGCCAGAAAACATTGCAAAGCTTTTTGGAGGATATCTATGATAATGTAAAAGTGTTTGACCTGTCCACCCACAAAGAAAAGACAAAATGGAGGAAGACTTTAACAAGCATCTTAATGTACACTCTATAGAGCTTAGTCAACAGTATATAGTTAGTCAGTCAATCAGTCAACAACCATTTATTAAGTAACTACCATGTGCCAGGTGCTGTGCTAAGCTCTGGAGATACAAAGAAAGGCCAAAAAAACAGTCCCTGGAGCTTACGGTCTATGGGGGGAGACAACACACAAACAATTACGTATAAACAAAATATAGACGGGATAAATTAAGGGTAGACTTAGAGGGAAGGAAGCAAGATTAAGGACTGAGAAAGGCTTCATGCAAAAGGTGGAACTTTAGCTGAGACTTAAGAAGCCACAGAAACAAGGATGCTGAGGTGAGGAGGGAGAGAATCCTAGGTATGGGGGACAGCCAGGAAAAATGTCCAGATTTGGGAAATGGAGTGTCTGCAGTGGATTGCAAAGTACGTGGAAAGAATATCCCATATGTTTACATGAGACAGACAATACTAGTATACAAAGAGCTGGTATACAGACAATACTGGTATGCAAAAAGGATGGAGAAAAGCAGATTTGGGTTGCTTTCAGGAAGTTGCAATGTACTTTTACTGACCTCAAACTTCCCATAATAAATTAGGCCCATCTTTTCAAGACAAGCATTTACTGGTGATGCTGGATGGCAGTAAGATCTGGACCACTACTGTCTCTGAAAAACTAAAGATGAATATCTTTATTCAGAAGGCAATGGAGAGAGCCATGGTGAATGTGAACAGGTTGCAACATATAACCATAAGAAACTAGGAAAAAGAATAGGAATTAAGGATGACATCAGAGAATACTGTGATAGAAAGAGAGAATGGACTGGTCATATGGTGATAGTTAGGAATGGCAAATAGACAACCTGAGTATGTGACTCCAATATGAGGAAAAAGCAAAGAAGGTGAATTGTAGTGAATCTGTGGTGAACTTATAAGATAATATGGACAGGCATGGATAGATTGTGATCTACATTATTAGAAGGATTTATTAAGCACCTACTATGTGCCAAGCACCATGCTAAGTGCTTTTTATGGATATTATCTGGCCACAGACACAACACAAAAACTAGCCTAGCCATGTGACCTTGGGCAAGTCACTTAACCCCAATTGCCCTCCAAAAAGAAAAAAAAATTATAATTGATCAAGTGGAAGCTATGAGATATCAAGATGAAATAAAACAAAATCAAAAAAAAGTTTTAAAAAATAGAAGAATTTAAATTTAAATTTAAATTTGAAAAATTCCTCACTGGAAAAACAACTGACCTGGAAAATAGAGCCAGGAGAGATAATATAAAATTATTGAACTACCTAAAAGCCATGACCAAAAAAAAAAAAAAATAACCTGGACAACATCTTTCAAGAAATTATCAAAAAAAAAAATGCCCTGATATATTAGAATCAGAGGGCAAAATAGAAAATTTAAAGAATCCACTGATCATCACCTGAAAGAAATTCCAAAATGAAAACTCCTAGTAACATCATAGCCAAATCCCAGAGCTCACAAGTCAAGGGGAAAAAATCACTGCAAGCAGCCAAAAAGAAACAATTCAAATACAGGACAACACAGGATTTGGTAGCTTCTACAATAAAGAACTGGAGGGTTTGTAATATAATATATTGGAAGGCAAAGGAGTTAGGATTACAACCAAGAATCACTTACCCAGCAAAACTGAATATAATCTTTCAGGGAAGGGAGGAGAAATGGATATTTAACAAAATAGAGAACATTCAAGTACTTTTAATTAAAAGGTCCGAGCTGAATAAAAAAATTGGCCTCCAAATACAAGACTCAAGGAAAACATAAAAAAAAAAAAAGAAACAAGAAAGAAACCAAAAAAAACTAAAAAATTCAACAAGGTTAAACTGCTTCTATTTCTATATGACAGAATATATGTAACTCTTAATAACTTTATTGCCATAAGAGCAATTAGAAGGAGTATATGTGGACAGAAGGTATGGATGTATGATGACTTTGATGGAATAGTACCCAAAAAAACCTAAAATAATGAGGTGAAAGGAAAAATTGCATTGGAAGAAGAAAGAGGGGGGAGATTGAATGGAGTAAATTATCCCACATAAAAGAGGGATGAAAGAGCTATTATAATAGAGGGGAAGATGGAAGAAGGAAGGGGGGAGGTGGCAGGCAAAGTTTAAATCTTACTCTTATCAAAATTGGCTCAAAGAGGGAATAATGGACATAGTCCTTTGCAAACAGAAATCTATCTTACTATATAAGGAAGTTAAAAGGGATGGGGGGATAATAGAAGAGGGATTCGAAAAAGGGAGGGTAGATTGAGGAAAGTGGTGATTAGAAGTAAAATACTTCTGAGGAAGGAAAGGGGGTACAAAAGAGGTAGGGATAAACAAGGGAAAATAGCATGAAGGGAAATACACAATTAGTTACCATGACCTTAAATGTGAATGGATGAACTCATCCACAAAATGGAAGCAGATAGCAGAATGGATTCAAAACTAGAATCCTAGAATATGTTGTTTATAACAAACACATTTGAAGCAGAGAGATACACACAGAGTGAAGGTAAGCAGTTGGAGTAGAATTTATTATGTTTCAGTTGAAACAAAGAAAGCAAGAATAGCAATAATGATTTCAGACAAAGCAAAAGCAAAAATAGATCTAATTAAAAGAGATAAGGGAGGAAACTATACCTTGTTGAAAGGTACCATAGACAATGAAGTCATATCAATGCTAAATATATATGCACCAAATTGTATAGCACCTAAATTTTTAAAGGAGAAATTGAATTAGTTACGGGAAGAAATAGATAATAAAACTATACTAGTGAGGGACCTCAACTTTCCCTTCTCAGAACTACATAAATCTAACCAAAAAAAAAAACAAGAAAAAAGTTAAGGATGTGAATAAATTCTAGAAAAGTTAGATGTGATAGATCTCTGGAGAAAAATCTAATGGGAATAGAAAGGAATATACTTTTTCTCATCAGTATGTGGCACCTACACAAAAATTGACCATGTATTAGGACATAAAAACCTCACAACCAAATGTGGAAAAGAAGAAATAGTAAATGCATCCTTCTCGGGTCATAATGCAATAAAAATTACATTCAAAAATGGAAATGAAAAGAAAGATTAAAATTAATTGGAAATTAAATAGTCTGACCCTAAAAAATAAGTGGGTCAAAGAACAATCATAGAAACAATTGATAACTTCATTTTTAAAAATTACAACAAAGAGACAACTTACCAAAATTTGTGTAATACAGCCAAAGGAGTACTTAGGGGAAAATTTATACATCTAATTCCTTGCATCAATAAAATAGAAAAAAAGCAGATCAATGAATTGGGTATACATCTAAAAAACTAGAAAAAGAACAAATTTTAAATTCCCAATTAAAAAACAAATTGAAAATCTTGAAAATCAAAGGTGAGATTAATAAAATTGAAAGTAAGAAAATAATTGAGCTAATAAGTAAAACTAGAAGCTGGTTTTATGGGGAAAAAAACAATAAAATAGATAAACCACTGGTTAATTTGATTTAAAAAAGGAAAAAAGAAAACCAAATTACTAGTGTCAAAAATGAAAGGGGTGAATTCACCACCAATGAAGAGAAAATTAAGACAGTAGCTGTTTTGCCCAATTTTTTATACCAATAAACCTGATGATCTAAATGAAATGGATCAATATCTACAAAAACGTAAATTACCTAGATTAAAAGAAGAAATAAGATACTGAAATAACCCAATCTTAGAAAAAGAAACTGAACAAGCTATCAATGAACTTCTTAAGAAAAAATCCCCAGGAACACCTAGGTTCACAGGTGAATTCTAGCAAACATTTAAAGAACAATTAATCCCAAAACTATATGAACTATTAGAAAAAATAGGCAAAGAAGGGGTCCTACCAAATTCCTTTTATGACACAAATAAGGTGCTGATACCTAAACCCGGAAAAGCCAAAACAGAGAAAGAAAATTATAGAATAATTTCCCTAATGAATATTGATACAAAAAATTTTAAATAAAATACTAGCAAAGAGATCACAACGATATATCATAAGGATCATACACTATGACCAGGAGGAGTTTATACCAGGAATGGAGGACTGGTTTAATTTCAGGAAAACTATCAACATAATTGACCAAATAAAACCAACAGAAATCATATGATTATGTCTATAGGTGCAGAAAAAGCCTTTGACAAAATGCAGCACCCAATCCTATTTAAAAAAAAAAAAAAACACTAGAGAGTATAGGAATAAATATAGCCTACCTTAAAATGATAAAGTTATATTTATCTAAAACCATCAGCAAGTAACATCTGTAATGGGGATAAGCTAGAAGCTTCCCCAGTACA
The DNA here is from genome assembly GCA_011680675.1 of Gymnobelideus leadbeateri. Taxonomy (NCBI): domain Eukaryota; kingdom Metazoa; phylum Chordata; class Mammalia; order Diprotodontia; family Petauridae; genus Gymnobelideus; species Gymnobelideus leadbeateri. Next base: position 658,253 of record WOXC01008877.1, on the reverse strand, counting down.
ACCAAGGGTGAATCAAAGATGCCTCTTATCACCTCTATTACTTAATATTATACTAGAAAAGTTAGTTATAGCAATAAGAGAAGAAAAAGAAATTAAAGGAATTAGGTAATGAAGAAGCAAAACTATTAGTCTTTGTAAATGATATGATGTTACACTTAGAAAATCCTAGGGAATCAATTTAAAAACTACTTGAAATTATAAAAACTTTAGCATAGTTGCAAAATAATCCCACATAAATCATTAGTATTTCTATATATTACCAATAAAGTCCAGCAGCAAGAGACAGAAAGAGGGGGCAGCTAGGTGGCGCAGTGAATAGAGCGCCGGCCCTGGAGTCAGAAGGACCTGAGTTCGGATCTGGCCTCAGACATTTAACTCACACACAGACAAAAACCTAGCCGTGTGACCTTGGGCAAGTTACTTAGCCCCAATTGCCCTCCAAAAAGCAAAAAAAAAAAAAAGAGAGAGAGAGAGACAGAAAGAGAGATTCCATTTAAAATAACCATAGACAATATAAAATACTATCTACCCAGGAGGTATATGAACACAGCTGTAAAACACTTTACACAAATGAAGTAAGATCTAAACAATTGGAAAAATATTAAATGTTCATGGTTAGGCTAAGCCAATAAAATAAAAATGACAATTCTACCTAAGTCAATCTATTTGTTCAGTTGCCACACCAATCAAACTATCAAAAATTATTTTATAGATATAGAAAAAATAATATAGGTCATTAGGAAGAATAAAAGCTCAAGGATATCAAGGGAATCAAAAAGAAAAAATGTGAAAGGTGACCTAGCTGTACCAGATCTTAAAATAAAGTAGTAATTATCGAAAAACAATCTGTTACTGGCTAAGAAATAAGAGTGGTGGATCAGTGGAATAGATTAGGTACAAATTACATTATAGTAAATTACCATACATTATAGTAAATTACCATAGTATATGATAAACCCAAAGACCAAGCTTCTGGAACAAAAACTCATTATTTAACAAAAACTGCTAGGAAAACTGGAAAATAATATGTCAGATACTAGGTATAGAACATCTCATACTGTATACCAAGATAAGGTCAAAATGGGTACATGATTTATACATAAAGGGTGACACCATAAGCAAATTAAGAGAACATGTCAGATTTCTGGATAAGGGAAGAATTTAGGAGCAAAGAAGATATAGAGAGCATTATAAAAAGTAAAATAGATAACTGTGATTATATAAAATTAAAAAGTTTTTGCACAAAAAAAATCAATGCAACCAAAATTATAAGGAAAGCAGAAAATTGGAGGGAACACTTTGCAACAATTATCTCTGATAAAGTTCTCATTTCTCAAATATATAGAAAACTGAGTCAAATTTAAAAAAATAGGGGGCGGCTAGGTGGCGCAGTGAATAGAGCGCCGGCCCTGAAGTCAGAAGGACCTGAGTTCGGAGCCGGGCTCAGACACTTAATCCGCACAAACAAAAACCTAGCCGTGTAACCTTGGGCAAGTTACTTAACCCCAATTGCCCTAAAGGGGCGGCTAGGTGGCACAGTGAGTAAGAGGGCCGGCCTCGGAGTTTGGATGACCCGAGATCAGATCCGGCCTCAGAAAATGAGCACCCACGCATAAATCAAATGACTAGCCGTGTAACCTTGAGCAAGTTACTTAACCCCAATTGCTTTAAAAAAAAAAATAAATAAATAAATAGTCATTCCCTAATTCATAAATGATCAAAAGATATGAACAGGCAGCTTTCAGGCAAAGAAATCAAAACCATCTATAGTCATAAGAAAAATGCTCTAAATCACTACTGATTAGGGAAGCGCAAATTAAAACAACTCTGAGGTATTACCTCATACATATCAAATTAGCTAATATGACAAAAAGGGAAAATGTTAGATGTTGGAGGTATTGTGGGAAAACTGGGACACTGATGCACTGTTGGTGGCGTTGTAAACTAATCCAACCATTCTGGAGAGCAATTTGGAATTATACCCAAAGAGCCATAAAATTGTGCATTCCCTTTGATCCAAATTAGGTACCAAATTAAAATAAAAATAATTCTTGATCTCTAGAGCAAGAGTGTGAGTTATTATGTGTAATCAATACAGGAATATGCTAGGCTTATATCCCAAAGACATCCAAAAAAAGGGGGGGAAAGACCTATTTATATAAAAATATTTATAATGGCTCTTTTCATGATGACTAAGACTTGGACATCAAAGGGATACCCATCAGTTGGAGAATGGCTAAATAAGCTGTGGTATATGAATGTAATGGAATATTATTGTGCTATAAGAAATAACAAGTAGGATGATTTCAGAAAAACCTGGAAAGACTTACACGAACTGATACATAGTGAATTGAACAGAACCAGGAGAACATTGTACATAGTAACAGCAATGTTGTTTGATGAAGAACTGTGAGTGACTTAGCTATTCTCAGCAATACAATGATCTAAGATAATCCTAAAGGACCCTAATGATGAAGCATACTATCGGCCTATAGAGAAAGAACTGATATTGTTTGAATACAGACTAAAGTATGCTATTTTTCACTTTCTTTCATTTTTTTCTTTTATTCAAGTCTTTTTGTACAAAATGGAAATTAGTAATATGGAAATATTTTACATGATTACACGTGTAACCTATATCTGATTGCTTAAAATCTCAGGGAGGGATAAGGGGATGAATAGAATTTAGAACTCAAAACTTTAAATAAAAGTGTAAAAAAAAAAAGTTACCTAGTCACCTTGGTGGTAGGAAGGCAAGTCAGTAAGATTTCTCCCCAAAAATGACAAAATTATTTGATCTTTAAACAGAACAAGCCAAGAGGCCACAATGATTCTGATAAATAACAAAGGAAACCATTCACTCAGTATGCAAGCAAAAAGGGTACCCTTGGTAAGGGTATCTCTTCACATGGGAGTTACCTGAGTGATTTTCATGTACAGTAAGTATAAGACAATGTTCAACACCACAAAGGGACCTGGTCCATCACTTGGTCTTATTTCTTACATTTGAAAATCAGTGGCAACTCTAAATATGAGGTGATCATGAGGTATTAGCCCAGAAAAAGAGAAGCCCATAAAAATATTTTGTGTTCTAGGGTTCCTTGCAGTTCTGACATTCCATGTTCTGTGTTATAAAGCCCCTTTCATCTCTGGAACTCTGTGTTGTCACAGAAGAGTGGAATTTTAGAGTTGGAAGGGATCTCAGTGACCATCTAGTACCATCCATATCTGAAAATAAAATACCTACCATGACACTGCCAACAAGGGGTCATCCAGTCTCTACTTGGAGACCTCCAATGAGGAGGACCCAGAAGCAGCCCATTTCACTTTTGGAAAGTCAAATACTCAAATAAAATTTTCCCTAATATTGCTTAAGCTTCCTGTGAGGCTTAACAGAACAAGTCTAATTAATCACTCTCCCACACAGTGCCCTTTTAAGGAGTCAGTTCTGCTATAACACCTGTTCCAAAAATGCAAATTTGTTCCAATTCAATTGACATTCTATGTTCTGATGTCCCTCCTACCTCTAAAGGTCTATGTTCTAAGGTCCCTCTCAACTCTGACATTCTAGATTCTTTGTTCTAAAGTTCTATATTCTAAGGGCCCTCCCAGTTCTGACATTCTATGTTCTAAGGTTCTTCCAAGCTCTGATATTCTGTGTTCTAAGGCTCTCTTAGCCCTGACATCCTGTGTTCTAAGGGCCCTCCCAGCTCTAACATTCTATGTTCTAAGGGCCCTCCCAGCCCTGATAGTCTGTGTTCTAAGGGCCCTTCCAGCTCTAACATTCTGTGTTCTAAGGGCCCTCCCAATTCTGAGATTCCAGTTCTGACATCCTATAAATGGCTCTCATTACACACATTATCCTTTGCTTTGCATTTTAGTTAATTGATTATAGGTATCATCACCAACCCACTCCCTAAATACTAGATTGTGAGCTCTTTGAAGGCTAGAACTGTGTCCTATTCTTCTTTTATATTCTAGAGTATAGGGCACCAGGTCTTATATATACAAAGAACTCAATAAATGCAGAAGGAAGGAATGGAGAGATGGATGGTTGGATGAATGGACTAATGAATGGATGAACCATAGAAAGAAAAAGCCTTTAGAGATCACCAATCTAACTCTTTTATTTTCCTAAGATGCAGAAATATTTAGCAGCTTGTCCAAGGTTTTAAGAGCAACTAGAATCCATGCTGTATTAAAGAACTGGGGATGTTAAGATTAAAGACTCAGGAAGACACATGATAACTATTTACAAACATCTTAAGGATTATGATAAGGCAGAAGAATTAGATTTACTCTGCTTGGCCCCAGAGGCCAGAACCATGAGCAAAGAAAGGAAGTTACTGGGAGCCAAATTTGGACTTAACAACAGATGGAACTTTTCTAACAGTAAGAGCTGTCCAGCAATAAAATGTGCTGCCTTAGAAAACAATAAGAAAAGCTTACTCCTATGGTAGCTTATGGTTTACAAAGGACTTTACTCACAATAGCCCTGCAAAATAGGCAGCACAATTATTTTTTAGGTGTATTTATGGATAAGGAAACTGAGGGTCAGAAAGATCTTCACCTTTTTTGCCAGTCCTATAGCTGGTGTGTGTGTGTGTGTGTGTGTGTGTGTGTGTGTGTGTGTGTGTGTGTGTGTGTGTGTAAGAGAGAGACAGACACAGACACACAGAGAGAAACAGAGAGACAAAGAAGAGAAAGAGAGGAGGGAGAGCAGAGTGTAGCAAGCATAATTTACAGAGAGCTGGCCTTGGAGCCAGGAAAACTTAAATTCAAATCTGGTCTCTAACACATCATGGTTTTGTGACCCAGAGCAAGTCGACTAACCTCTCTGTATTCTAGGCACATTCTAAGAGAAGAAATTACAGCCAAGGTGCAATCTCTATTTCCTGAGGAAGGTCCTCAACAGGACCTCCTTATACCAATAAATTTAGAGGCCTGGTCCCTGTCCTCCACCTTATGATGCTTGATATGAAGTATTGTAGAGGCCTCCATGTCAAGAAGCCCTGAATTCAACCCTGCCATGGGCACATCCCGGTTTGGAGGCCCTGGACAAATCATTTAAACCTCTCAGTGTTCTGGGCAGATCTAAATTGCAGAACAGTTGCAGATTGGCTTAAAGGGAGTTTCCTAGCTGTGAGTTCCCTAGAGTGATGAAATCACAGGTCTGAACTCCCTTCCCCCACCAATAAGTGTTCTTGATGCTGACTGTCAGAATCACTGAACACAGGCCTTAGATCCCAGAAGAACAGGATTCAAATCCTACCTCAGAAATGTCCTAGCTGTGTAACCTTGGGCATGCTATTTAATCTCAATTTCTGATTCTGTAAAATGGGGATAATTCCTATAGTACTTAACCCACAGAGTTTTTGGTGAGAATGAAAAGAGTTATTTCTAGGAGGAGGATGGATGAAGGACAAGGTATTGTTGTATCCCCATTTTGAACTTCAAAGTAATTAAGAGACTAATCCAAAATCACCCAGTTAAGTGTGGGAGATAGAACGAAATAGATAGAACAAAAAGTCATGTCTTTTCACTGGTTCCAGAACACCCAGAGGTTTTCCCAATGTACCCCAGCTGCCTCTCTAACAGAGGCAAATGTAAGGGGGGAAAGACGTGTAAAAAGAAAAAAAAGCAGAACAAATGCTAAATGCCTTTTGGGATTATCTGTAGTTTATGAATAATCCATGCTTGGGGGCTGGCCTGTGCCCTGGCTCTACTCTGACTGCAGATGCACAGACAGTCTCAGGGCTGGTCTTCTTTTCTCTTTGATTGGGACCTGTGAGTCCTTGTCTCTGTGGGACTAGAGAAGCAGCCTCTTCTAACTGGGCTGGTTTGGGGATGCAGCCCATGGTGAGAGAATAGGGGAGAACAGGCCCTGAGACTGTCGATGAGAGAGACACACACAGAGACAGAATGACACAGAGACCGAGAGACAAAGACAAAGAAATACAGAGAGACAAAGACAGAAAGACGCAGAGACACACAGAGAGCCAGAGACAGAGAGATAAAGACATAGAGAGACAGAGACAGAGAGACAGAGACAAAAACAGAGAAACACAGACCAATAGAGACAGCCAGACAGAGACAGAGAGACAAAGACAGAAAGGTTGGTGCCCGGAAGAAGCTGTTGCCCAGGCTGCTAGGTTGGAATACAGCTCTCTGTACTGATATTGTGCAAACAAGGCATTGCCCAAGGGCCTGCCTGGGTGACCTCCGTTGTGCAAACAGGTGTTTACTGGAGGCTGTGGGCTGGGCATGCTCAGAGAGCCTTCTTACCAAAAGCCTGAGAGGCTGACTCAAAAAGAAACAGGAATTATTTGCATGCACATTTTCATGTTGTTTGTTTATTGTTTTCATGGGTTTCCAGCTGAGATGTATTTGATGGGAAGAAGAATGATGAGTTCTACGTCTGGCCCAGTTTCTGCTCTTCCAAGAATTCAACAAATTTAGTAGATGTGTTAAGCACCTACTTCTGATGCAAGTTGCCATACTAGACCCTGGCCATACAAAGACTCCCCCCAAAAAATAATAATTCTGCCCTCAAAAGGCTCCCATTCTATTGTGGCTGGGGGTGGCAGGGGGGAGTGGACCACATTTATAGATAAGGTAGATATAGATACATCTAGAGAGAGAGAGATAAGATAGATGAGGGAAAGAGAACTTGCAAGTGGGAGGAGGGGGGAGGGATATCAAGGAAGGCATCATTGAGGGATTCACACCAGAACTAAACCATGAAGGAAAAGATTATAAAAGTCATGTGTAGATAAACAATTGGGAGCTGTTGGTTCAGGTAGAACATTGGGGAATTGAGGTAGGGGAAAAGATATGGCAAAAAGAGGAGTCCAAAACACTCCAGAACCTCAACTTGGAAATTCTGACGACAGACCAAGCTCAAGATACCCCCAGGCCATAAGCAACCTTGAAATGTTAGATTTTTTTCCTCCTCACCTTGTTTTTGCTCAAGACAGTTGGTTCTTAATTCTTCTCAGTCAGACGAAAATTTCTTCCTGCTTTTAAAGACTCTAGAGGAAGAAATCCATCATCATCATAATAACTGACATTTATACTGGGCTTTAAGGTTTTACAAAGCACTTTACATCCATTAATATCCTTTGAGTCTCAGAAGAACCCATTGAAATTAGTCCTCTTTGACAGATTAAGAAACCGAGTCTCAGAAAGGTGAATTGATTTACACCTGAATGCATGGCACCAATCAATCGATCGATGAGCATTTATTAAGCACCTAATTTACAGCTGGGTAGTGTGCTACAGCTGGGTATATGAAAATAAAAGTGAAACAGACCCTGCCCTCTAGAAACTTATATTCTATCACAGGAGACAATATGTACCTTACTAAGTGTATATAGAATAAATACAAGGTAAATTCAGGAGGTGGGAGAGGGTGAAGAAATAGTAGCTGAAAGTTATCAGGAAAGGCTTTACTTAGAAAGTGTTTGTTGAACAAAGTGTTGAAGGAAACTAAGTATTCTTAGAGGTAATAGGTGAGATGAGAATGTATTCTAGGCATAAAGTCAGCTAGCAAAAAGGCTGGAGATGAAGGATCATATATGAACAACAGCAAGAGTGCAATGATGCTAGACCAGGGAGTTTAGGAAGAGGAATAATGTATCATAATGTTGGAAAAATAGATTGGGACCAGACTGTGAAAAATTGCAAAAGTAATAAGGAACAAGATTTCATCTCAAGGTTCTCCAGTCTCAAAACCCACTGTTTGTTCTATTATATGTGCTTCCCATTCTCCCACCTCCCTCCCTTTTCCCTGTCCCTCCCACATTTTCATGTATTTTGCTATCACCCATCCCTTTACTCCCCCTCCCCAGGATGTGTTCCTTTCATTCGAGCCTGTGGATCACACTTTTGGCAAAGCGAGGGCATTTCCATAATGACAGCCTATATGCAGACATACCTCGGAGATAATTGTGAGTTTGGTTCCAGACCACCACAACAAAGTGAGGAACATGAATTCTTTTGGTTTCCTGATGTGTATAAAAGTTGTGTTTACATTATACCATAGTCCATTATGTGTGCAATAGTATTATGTCTAAAAAATGCAATGTACACTAATGTAAAAAAAAAAACTTTATATTGTTAAAAAATGCCAACAATCATTTGAGCCTTCAGCAAGTCATAATGTTTTTGTTAGTGGAAGGTCTTGCCTCGATGTTGATGTCTGTTGACTAATCAGGATGGTGGCTGCTGAAGGAGAGGAGTGGCCGTGGCAATTTCTTAAAACAAGACAACGATGAAGTTTGCCCAGTGGATCACTCTTCCTTTCACTTGAACACTTAGAGACCATTGTATGGTTATTAATTGGCCTAATGTCAATATTATTGTGTCTCAGGGAACAGGGAGGCCTGAGGAGAGGGAGAGAGACAGGGAATGGCCTGTCAGTGGAACAGTCAGAACACACACAGTGTTCATTACTTAAGTTCCTCATCTTATATGGGCATGACTCAAGGCATCCCAAAATAATCACAATAGTAACATCAGAGATCACTGATCACAGATCTTCATAACAGATATGATAATAATTAAAAAGTTTGAAATAGCATGAGAATTACCAAAATATGACACAGAGTCATGATGTGAGCACATGCTGTTGGAAAAACGCTGTTGGAAAAAAATACCAGTAGAGGAGCTCAATGCAGGGTTGCTACAAACCTTCCACTTGTAAAAATATTCCGTATCTGTGAAGTGCAATAAAATGAAGGCCAATAAAATGAGGCATGCCTGTAAAAAGCTCTACCATTAATAATAGCACTTTCTATTGATCACCTCCATTAAGTCTCACAGAGATAATCAATACAAGTATTTTTATCCCCATTTAATTGATAAGGAAACTGAGACTCAGCTTCATCAGCAACATATCTTGCCAGACTAGCCTCATTTCCTTTATTGACAATACTACTAAACTAGCAGATGAGGGGAATTCTGTGGATATAGGTTTTAGCCAAGCTATTTTTAAAATATCTCATGTTATTCTTGCAAAGAAGAGGGAAAGATATAGATTAGATCAAAACACAATCAGATGGATTAACAAATACTGGAGAGGTAGCCACACTCAGAGAGTATGTGTTAATGGTTCAATGCCAATACAGTAGGAACACCCCCAGAATATGGGGCACCTCAATTTCTTCTGGGTGGTTTAACATGTTTATCAATGGCCCAAACAAAGACATAGGTGGCAGACTCACCAGATTTGCCAATGACACAAAAGTGGAAGAGATTGTTGACATGCTCGACCACAGTCATGATCCAAAAGGATCTCATAAGGTTGGAGAATGGGGTTGAATCTAATACAATGAAGTCCACAGGGGTAAATGTGAAGTGTAGCACTTGGGTACCAAAAGATAATCCAATTCACAGGCATAAGATGGGGAGAGCTATGGACTCGGGGGTTTAGAGGACTGCAAACTCAGTGGGAATCAGTTCTTCAAACAGAGATTAGATGACCAGTTGCTGGATCTGTTATACTATGAATTCCTTTCATGTGCCCTCCAACTCTCACATTCTGTGAAGTTCAGAGGGGTTTAAAATTGTAGGATGTCAGAGGGAGGTGAGACTTTAGAGATTATGTAGCCCAACCCTTCAGTATCACAGATTAAGAATCTGAGGCTCAGATAAAACACCCAAAGTCACATAACTACTAAATCAGAACTTGAACTCATGCCCTCTGATGCCAAAGTTAGTTCTCTTTCCATGATACCACAACCATGCTGCTTCAATATAATTGACACCCCAAGACACAAACTTGAAGTAGGTACAACCCTCAACTCTCTCCAAAAACAATAGCCAACATCCAAAATTCTCCTCTACATTGTTCTATCCTCCCCCTCCCAGACCAAATCCTGCTTCTCCATCTGTAGAATGGGGAGACCCACTACAAACTGAGCACAAGAGCAATGGTAAACAATGGTAGGGCAAAGGAAGAAGGGATAACAGATAGTGGGATTTGGTTAAAGATTGGAAATTACTCAGAACTATTCAAGGCCAAGGGCTTCAAGGAAAAGTAGGTTTCAGGTTACCCAAGAGACCAATATTTGGGGGAAAAGGAAGAAGGATTAAGACTATATTTGACCTGCCCAACTGGCAGGTTCCCAAAACACCTATTTTTGAGGGGAGGGTACCAGGGCAGGCCTCAATCCAGGCTAGAGAACCCCTGGCCCCTGCCCAGGTTCAAGACTTCTAGGTCAGGAAATCCGGGGGGGTGGGGTCTTCTGGGCCTTGCCACATCCCCAAACCCCTTTAAGGGTCCTGGGCAGGAAGGCTGCCCCAGAGTGGCTGCCTAGCTTCTCAGAGCTCTCCTTCCTGGGGGGAAGGGGCTCCCTTCCCAGGGAGGGAGGCTGAAGCAGGTGTTGCAATCCCCCAGCCAGGGGAAGGCCTGTCAGAAAGTCAGAGAGACTAACGACAGCCCTGGGTTGGGAGGGAGGGGTATGGGGGAGGAAGGTGGAAGAACAGTCTGTGCCGAAGTAGTTTTCAGGAACTGAGCAAGAATGGGGATGATATGAGGCCCCGGTGAATGCCTACCGAAGGCCAGCCACCCAGTCCAGCCAACTCGATCTCTCTGAGAAGCAACTGAAGGGGAGGTAAAATCATTCCAGGAATGAGGTAAGTCCTGAGGGCACCAGCCCCCAACCCTCTATACCTCCCCAAGACCAACCCCCATTCCATCTCAGCTGAGCCCTGACAGCCCCTTGGTTTAGACTTGGGCCAGGAAGCTAAGCCCCTGGAAACCTGGCTAAGGCCCAGCTCCTTAGAAACAGGAGTGGTAGGATATGGGGATCCAGATGTGCCACTCTCCCCAAACATGTATCAGTTATCAGCATCTGCACCTGAGCAGAGAGGAAGGGATATCTGTCTGTCTCCCTGCCACACATAGAAGGTCCCCTCCCGCCTTTCCTCACAGGGCATGTGGAACCTGAAGGAGATGGAGTACGCATACACCTTTTAAATTGAATCCCCTTCTGTTGCTACAATTTATAACGAGAGGGGTCCTAGGAGGTATAAGCTATAGAGTATATAGGTGGAGTCAGAAAGATCCAAGTCAGAATCTTACCTCGGACACTAACTGCACGACGCTGAACAAGCTGCTTAATGTCTGTCTACCCTGGAACAACTCGAGTGTAGAGATAATAATAGGACCCACCCTATGGGGTTGTAAAAAATCAAGTGACACGATAATGTATGTAAATTGGTTTGGGAGCCTTAAATTGCTGCGTAAATATTGCTTACTAGAGATCAGCTCATCCAAATGCTTTCTTGTACAGATGAGGGAACTGAGGTTAAAAGTAGCTAAGCTGGGCTTCTAATGCACGTCCTCTAACACCAAGTCAAATGCTTCCAACTAATATCTCGGTCAGAAGCCTAAGGCAAAACAGCAAACTGAGTAAGAAAAAATGAAAAACACAAAGATTGATGATTAGGTGTTTGGAAGTGCCAAGGAGTAATGCAGAGACCTCGGGAAATCAAAGTAACGGAGCCTGGGCCAAACCTTTGGTCTAGTATTACTAATAATAATAATTAGCATTTAAGATATGCAAAGTGCTTTACAAATATTATCTCACTTTTTCCTCATTTACCTGGGAGGTAAATGCAATTATTATCCTTATTTTACAAATGAGAAAACCATAGCAGACAGACATTAATTGACTTACCCAGAGGTCACACAGATCTGAATCAGAATTTGAACTCCAGTCTTCCTGATTCTAGTTCAAGCATTCTATTCACTGTGTCACCTACCTCCCTCTAACTCACCCTATTACCTGAAGCAAGTGCCCTTTCTTTCCTGGGCCTCACTTTACCCATCTGTACAATGGCAATCAGTGGCTAGGGGAAGAAGAAATGAAAATAAATCAGCAGATTACCAGCTCTCCCTGGTGATGTTTTTCTGAGTCCAGCTAGTTTGGTACTTAAACAACAGATATTCAGGCTCTCACTAGACCTAAACTGCCTACACAGAACCACAACACTGTCAAAGTTGGGGAGTCAGGGAGTGGTGAATGGAGAGAAAGAAGATGCCTCCATTTAGAAAAGATGTGGGATTAGACTAGATAGTTTCAACCCAACTCATCATTGTTATTAAGCTTAAGTCTCTGCCATCTGCCATGTGTACTGGGTGCTAGAGGAGAAAGTTCTCTAAGGGACAGTTCTCTCAGGTCTTTCCAGTTCTTGGAGGGGGAAAGGGGGAGAGGGAAGAAGAAGGAAAAATGAGAGACAAAGGGAAAGTAGGAGCCAGAGAGGGAATATAAGAATGTCAAGGGGATCAAGGGAAGAAAGAAAGGAAAAAGAGGGAAAGAGATTTCTCAGAGAGAAGAGAGAGAGAAAATTGAGGGCAGGTTGAACAATGAGCAGGGAAGAAGAGAAAAAATGGAAAAGAAGTTGAGAAATAAATTTTTAAAAAGAAATAATCGATATAGATCAGAATATAAGCAGGGACTCTTACTTTTTCTTTGTAGCCCCACACTTAATACAATACCAGGCACAGAGAAAACTTGTTGATTGATTAGTATTTATGTAGAACCTTAAAATCTGCAAATCACTTTGATCCTTACAACTGCCTGGTGCTATGACTATTCACCTTTTCCATATAAGGAAACTAAGGTCCCTGGAGGCTAGGATCACTCACAGTAAGTATTTGAGGCAAGATCTGAATCCAAGCCCACTACACCATCCTACCTCTAAGGAAACTGAAGGGAAAAGATGGTGTAACATAACAAAGGAAGGGATGGCACTGATCCATCCAAGATTCTGGGTTCTTCTTTGTATATGAGGACCAGATCCTTCAGCTGCAGCTGGGCTGAAGGAAAGAGTCAGAGGACAAGAAAATAAAAGATTTCTCCTCCTGTCTATAGTGGTTCCCCTGGAGGGAAGCAAATCTAAAGAGTACAGTCAGGGGGAGTGAGGACTCCAGGCACATAATGATTGCGTAAGAAAGATAGACATCTATTTGCTATGATCATCTGTTAAATGATGCTACTTTAAAGTTCTCTAAGAATCTTTGAGAGTCTCCATTGCTTAGTGAATAGAACACTTTTCTTGGCGTCAAAAAGGTCAGGATTCCAGTCTTGCCTCTCACCCATACTAGCCATTTGACCATGGATAAGACACTTAACCTCTCATTGCTTCAGGCATCTCTCTGAGATTGTAAATTAAAGAAGAGTAGCTGATAGGTATCATTGGAGGGAGCTTCCATCTAGGGAGTTTCCCACATGAAAGAAATCACAAGATCAGACTAAAAAAAATAGGACCCTTAAAACTGGCAATACAATGTAGTAGTTAAAGTGCCAACTTAGATCCAAAAGTCTTGGATTCTGACTCTCCCTCTGACACTTACTAACTGGGGGACCATGATCAAGTCACCTAACATCTCTGCGGGTCAATTTACTCATCAGCCAAAATGGGATTTGCCCTACCTAATTCACAGGGCTTGTGCTGATGAAAGCACTTTGTAATCTATAAAGGCTAAACAAATGTGGGTCATTATATCTCCCCAACTGCCTCCACCTCTGTCCTCTTCTGGGCAGAGTTGTCTCTTACTATCAATCATCATTTACATATCGGTTGAGGGATGTTGTCTACTTAGTCTTTGTCTTTATTGGAATGAGTGACCATTCAAGAATTATCTGAAGAAAAGGAATATGCTTAGTCTGAAGAATAAAAGATTTAGGAGGGATAAGATCCCTTAGTAGAACTAGGACCAGTGGGAGGTAGTTTCAAAAGGGGAAATGTAGATTCCCAACAAAGAAATGCCCCCTTACAATTAGATATGTCAAACATATACAGCTGCATGGGAAGGGATCAGTAATGCAAGGGAGCTTAGAACTCATCTAGTCCAATCCCCTTATTTGACAGATGAGGACATTGAGACCCAAAGAGGCCATTTCTTTCCCAAGGTGCCACAGGTACTAAGTACATTGAAATATCATTTCAATGCAACTCAAAAAATATGTCTCAAGCTCCTGCTGCATGCCTACACTGTTCCAGACACTGAGGATACTAAGACAAAAACAAAACCATACATGCCTCATAGTCTAATAAAGGGATGATGGTACTTGCATAATTATAGTAGAATGTAAGTTCCTTGAAGGTAGAGACTGTTCACAGTGCCTGAAAGAGAGTAGGAGGTGAATAAATGTTAATTTAGTTGAATATATTCAAATAAATATACTTTTTTAAATGACAAATGCTTACGAGAAATCAGATATTGAAGGATGAGAGATTTGGGGGTGGAAGGATAACTTCTCCTGAGAAGCTTTCACAGGAGTGCCTGTATTATATCTTAGAATCAGAGATTAAGAACCAAAATGGACAAAAGAAGACAGACACATAGTCCAACCATTTCATTAAATACATGAAGAAACTAAGACCCAGAAACCCAAAGTGATTAGAGGGTTATAGCTGAGAGGGACCTGAGAGGCTATATAGTCTCACCACTACCCCCATTTTACCTATGAGGAAGCTGAGGCACACAGAGATAAAGGGACTTGCCAAAAGTCTTATAGGTAGTAATTGGCAGAACTGGAATTCAAACTCATTTCCTCCAAATCTAGTGCCAAAGAAATAAAAGATGGAGATAAGAGGAGGAGAGATAGGAAAGAAACCTAAATCCAGGCAGGTGAGTATAGGTAATAAGTAAAGGTATGATAATGAGCCAAGGTAGACTGGGGACCAGAAAGTCTTCTGCCTTGAACATTGAATATATAGGGAAATAGTATGAAGTAAGGGCAGAAAGGAAGGTTGGATACAGATTGTCAGACTAAGGAATTTGCATTTTATCCTATTAGCAATGGAGAGCCACTAGAGTTTTTTAGACAAGTTAGTGACATTATCAGACTTCACTGTATGTACGGGATGGACTGGGCAGAGACAATAGGCAAGAAGAACAGTTAAGAGCCTTCTTCCAGGAAAGAAGTGATGAAAGGCTGAACAAGGGTGTTAGCAGTAGGAATGGAGAAGAGATGGATTTCGAAGATACTGTTAGTCAATGAAAATTTATTAAGCATCTACCATGTGCCAGACACTGGGATAAGTACTAGGGATACAAAAAAGGGCAAAAAAGGGCATGATAGGAAGCCACTGGAGTTTATTGAATAGTGGGGAAGACATAGTTGGACCCGACCTCAAAGAAGTCCCAATCTTGGGACAAGACAGCATACAAATATGTACAAACAAGCTATATATAAGATAAATGGGAAATAATAAATAGAAGAAAAGCACTAGAATTAAGAGGAATTGATAAAAGTTCCCAGAGAAGGTGGAATTTTAACTGAAACTTGATAGAATCCTGAGAATCCAAAAGATGAAGGAGAGTTGTGGAGAGCATTCAAGCATAAGGAAAGCCAGCAAAAATGCCCAAAGTTGGAAAATGAGGTGTCCCATTTGATAAATAGCAAGAAGACCAGTGTCCCTGGATATTGAAGAGTATATGGTGGGATGTAAGGTGTAAGAAAATTGAAAATATGATACAGGGGTTAGGTTACGAAGAGCTTTGAATATCAGAGCATTTTAATTTATATTGAAGATGATAGGAAACCACTGGAGTTTATTGAATAGTGGGGATAGTTGGACCTGAACTTTAGGAAAATCACTCTAGCAGCTGAGTGGAGAATGGCCCAGAGTGGGGAGAGACTTGGGGCAGAGAGACCTACCAAGAGGCTACTGGAATAGTACAGGCATAAGGAGATAGCAGGATGTGTGAGGGGAATCAATATTAGAGGAGAGACAGGGGAGATATTCCAGAGATGTTACAAAGGTGAAATTTGAAAATATTTTGCAACAGACTGGATATGGGTGAGAGATAGTGAAGAGTCAAGATAACACTTAGGTTTCAAACCTGGGGGACTGGGAAGATGGCAATACCCTTCACAGTAATAGGGAAGTTTGGAACAAAGAGGAAAAGATAATAAAATCATCTTTGGAAAAATTGAGATTAAGATGTCTATATAATGGCCAATTCAAAATGGCCAATAGGCAGTTGGAGCTGCTAAACTGAAAGTCAGCAGAGAAGTCAGAAATAAGTAAATTTGAGAATTAACAGCATAAAGATAATAATTGAGTCCATGAGAGCTGATGAGATCTGCAAGTGAAATTGAAGAGGAAAAAAGCAATAGGATCAGGACAGTACCTTGTGGGACATCCACACTTAACAGGTGGGACTTGTCTAAAGATCAAGCAAAGGAGACTGAGGAGTAATCTGATGAGTAAGAGGAGAACCAGAGAGAGTAGTGTCCAGAAAACCCAGAAAGAAGACAGTATCAATGAGAATATCAAGAAGAAGAAGGTGAAGGATTATATCAAAGACTGCAAAGGAGTCAAGACTGAGAAAAGACCATTGCATTTGGCAAGTAAAAGATCATTAGGTATCTTTGCAGAGAGTAGTTTCAATTGAATGATGAAGTCTAAAACCCAACTGTAGAGAGTTAAGAGGAAAGAGAGAGGAAAAGAAGTGAAGGCAGCTATTGTAGATGACCTTCTCAAGGCCATTTATTTAGCCACAAAAAGGCAGGTAAAATATGGGACAATTTAGTCAGTAGGGATGGATGTATCAGGTGAGGTGTTTTTGAGAGTTGGGGAAACAAATTGGTAGGCAGTAAAGAAGCAGCCAGTAGACAATGAGAGATCGAAGATAAGCGGATAAGGGGTGATAGGATGGAATGGGACCACCTGTGCTCATAGAAGAGTTGGCCTTGGCAAGAAGAAGGGTTACCTCCTCATGTGAGAGGGGGTAAAGAAATAGTGGGCAAAAGGCATCTGGGTGATATGAGATAAGGTGTAGGGCAGAAAAGGACCTCTCAGTGAATGTCTCCATTGTTTCAGTAAAATATGAGGTGAGGTTCTTATCCAAGAGGATGGGAGTGGGGAGCCATGGGAAATTTGAGGAGGGATGAAAAGGTCTAAGAGAGCCACTGTGGTGAGTGAGATAATAATTTAATTAGGGAGCTATAAAATGATTGCCTTGCAGCAGTGAGAGCCCAGCTGAGGTTGTTTAACATAAATTTGAGCTGGACTCGGTCAGGACAATTTGATTTTCTCTGATTTCATTCAACAATAGAGTCATATGACCAGATGCAACAGATGGCAAAAGAGATCCAAGGCTAAGGTTTGGCAGACACAAGCAATGATATGAAAAGTGGGCAAGGGATTCAACAGGAAAAGACAGTTTAGAGTTGAACTGGTTTGCTAAGGGTCAAGATAGGGAAAGGAGAAGAGAATGGCCAGTGAAGGGGTGATAGCCTGGGAGAGAACTGAGGGGCTGAAGGATTGGAGGTCATGGTGTGGATGAAGAGAAGGGTTTGGTATTAGAAAGAAGAGAAGGCAGAACACTAATAAATTGTGATGAGATAAGGGAATTTCAGAGTTTATGAACATGGAAGTGGTATATCTGTGGGAGATGACAAGATCAAAAGTATGAGCCTCTCTGCATGTAGGATGGAGAAGTAGGTCATGGGAAAAGAGTCAGTGGAGCAAATGGCATGTTGGGGTCTCTGGGGGAGCATCAATATGTGTGTTGAAGTCCCCTAATATAAGAGCAGGAGTTAAGGAAGAAAGAAAGATTGTGAATTGGCAATTGTTGGGAGGTAGCAGATGAAGGAGAAGGAAGAGAAAGATAGAAAAGGGGCTCCAAGGTTATAGGCTTGAGGGAATGAGAGAATGGCGTCCTCAAGTGAAATTGAGGAAAGATGCAGGTTTAGGAGGGAAATGACAGGTTTAGTCTGGGATGTGCTGAGTATGAGGTGCCTATGGGACACTCAGATGGAAAAGTGCAGGTAGTATAATTAAAATAGTACTGGCTATGGAATCAAAGAAAACTGAATTTGAATCCTACTTCAGATATTAACTAGTTTTATAACCTTGAGAAAGTCACTTAACCTGTTAGCTTCATCAGCTTCCTCATCTTTGAAAATGGGATAACAATAGTAACTACCCCACAGAGTTGTTGTGAAAATCAAACAAGATGATAAATGTAAAATGTTTTTCAAACCTTAATGCACCCAATAAATGGTTGTTTGTTATTATTATTATCATTACTATTATAGCGGCAACTTGGATACACAGGAGAGGGACTAGGCCTGTATATGTAGATTTGGAAATCACAAGATGATAATGAACCCATGGGAGCAATGAGCCCACAAAGGAGTACGTGTTGAGAGAGGGGAAGGCCAAGGACAAAGCACTGGGAGATTCCTCAGGCTGCAGGAGGAGAAAGATGGACCAACCAAGGAGGTCTAGAAAGAATAGTTAGATGGAACCAAAGAGTTGCTAAAACATGCAGAAAGGTCAAGGGGTATAAAGACTTTTGACAAAAAAAAAAGCAAGCAAGCAAGAAAGAACATTAGCTTTAGAGATAAGGTCAAATGGTGGCCCCAAAGAGAGTCATTTCTGTAGAGTGGTGAGGACAGAATCCACACTGCTTGGAGCCAAGGTGTAGCAGTGGCAGCACTAAGTGTAGAAGGTTCTCAATTTCATATTGAATAGAGAAAAGAGAGCACCACAAATTGGGTCTTGACCAAGTCTTGATAGGATCCAACAACAACAACAAAGCTAAGCACTCTGGATACAAAATAAATGGGGAATAGACCCTGCCCTTGAGCAACTGCCTGGAGAAGAGGAGGGGAAGAGATTCCAATGCACCAAAAAATAAATGCCAGATAACTTGAAGGGGAAACCAACAACAAAGGGAAGATGGGATGGGGTGATCAGCCCTATTTTCTTTCTCTACTTTGCTATACCTCCCTTTCTTCCTCTTCCTCCTCCTTTCTCTCTCCCCTGCTTTCTGTCACATTTATGTGATCACAGGATTCAGTGCTGGACAAGACCTTAGAGATTATCTGGTCCAACCTTCTCATTTTATTGAGCAGGAAACAGAGGTCCAAGGTACCAACCAAGCCTAGGACAGCTCCTATACCCTGGGGCTAGGATACTCAGCTCTGACACTTCTCCATGATAAAGGGTAGAAGTTACAGGCTATGGGGCAGCTAAGTGGCACAGTAGATAGATAGATCACTGGCCTTGGGGTCAGAAGGACCTGAGTTCAAATCCAGCCCCAGATAGTTACTGGTTGTTTGACCCTGACCAAGTCAACCCCCATTGCCTAAAAAAAGAAATTAGGGGCTGTGCAACCTGTGCCCCTCCCTAATCCAGGTCCAGGGTTTAGAAAGGAACAGGAGAAAAGACAATGGAGTTCCCTGAAAGGAGTTCAGAAGGTAGAAAACTTCAGTTCACATTCTGCTTATGTCATTTATTAATAAAATTATCAATGATAATAGCTGGCACTATATAAGAGTTTCGAAGTTTTGCAAAATGCTTCACCAACATCTCACTTTATCCTCCCAATAACCCTGCTAGGCAGGTGCTATTATTCTCATTTTACAGATGAGGAAATCGAGGCAGGTGAAGGTTAAGTGAATTGTCCAAGGTCACACAGCTAGTGCCTGAGGGCTTACTGATAAATATGACCTTGAACCAGTCTCTTAACCTCCTTAGTCTCAGTTCCTCATCTGCCAAACAAGGGGGATAAAATAAATGGCATCTGAAGACCCTTGCAGCTTTATATCTAAATCTGTGGTCCTGTAATACCAGAGATGGAATGGGTCTGGGAAGCTCTTAACCCCCAAGGCTCTGTCTCAAGTCTTCTCTGAGATGGGCTTGTGGATGAAGTTGAAAACCTGTTTCTCACCCTTGGGGTCTGGGGATTTATTTCAGGTGAACACCAATAATGCAGCCATGTGGCCTGGGGTCTGGAACCTGCTGGGAACTGTTCTGTTGTTCCATTTCTCTAAAGGCAAGTAGGTTGGGGATTTGGCAGAGGGGAAACAGTGTCATACCTACTGTCCATGAGCTAGGATGGGAACCTATTGTGTTATTTCTCTAAGCAGAAAGTCAACAGACTCCTCAAAGATCTTAGGAGCACAGACAAACCTGAGCTGAAAAGAAAACCCCCTTTTTCAGAGAATTAATGAGTCAGTAACAACTAGTTATTAAACAGATACTATGTGCCAGGTAAGAAGGAAAGTAAAAGACAGCTTTTGATGTCAAGGAGCTTACAGTCTAATGAAAAGAGATAACATGCAAACAATTATTATGGGAGAAATATCTCCTCTCTGAGTTTGTGTGGTAGGTAACTACTGCTAAAATACATTTACCACAACCCAAAAATTATAGGGCTAAAAACCTAGGTATTATTATTATGTTCACGCATAGATTCAGGTCTCAGAGAAAATCTGGACAACCATTAGAATTCTAACAAACCCTCTTATATTACATCAGAATGATGGAGAAGTAGTTCTTTCATATATTACAATCTTGTACATTTCTCTTGATTGTAGAAGTTAGAGAGAAAACAGATCCATAATCTCATGCTCCCTTTAATGTCATAAAAGTTGAACAAACTTAGGTTGAGTCATAACCTCATATATCCCCTAAGGAAACAAACTTCATCAAACTCTATAGGTAAACTCACAACTAGGCTAATTGAGGAAGATGATTTACCTATCACCAAGGAGTTAGGGACAGTTAAGATTCTTCCTTCATATCTAAAAAATGTTTAAGGCTTTAAGTAAATTTTCACTTACCATGGGGACAGATTTTGGTCAGGTGAGATTAATATTAATTGAAGACAGGCTTTTAGCTAACCAAAAGTTTGTAGGAGAAAAAAAGGAAATAAAAAATTCCCATTACACAACTGTGTAAAAACAAGATATATACAGAATAAATTGGATATAATCTCAGAGAGAAGGCACTAAGATTAAGGAGGACCGGGAAAGTCTTCTTACAGAAGGTGGGATTTTAGCTGAAACTTGAAGGAAGACAGGGAAGTCAGGAGGTAGAATTGAGGAGATTCATTAACAACTAGACTTCACATCAAAAAAACTAGGTTCAAATCTTTCCTCTGCCATTTACAAACTATATGACCATGGGCAAGACACTTAACCTCTCTGTGCCTTATTTTCCTCATCATTTCCTTCATATAATAGGAAAGCATCAACTATCAACAAACATTTATTAAGCACTTGTAGAATGCTAAGCACCTATAATACTTTCCTTACAAAGCTATTATGAGGCTCAAATGTCAAGAAGTACTTTGTATATTCTTATTATTAGGATCTGGGATTTAGCCCTGGATGAGAATTTGGGGATCATCTCATCTATCTCTGTCATTCTATAGACGGGGAGACTGAGACCCAGACAGGTAAAGGACTTACCTATTGTCTCCAGTAGTCCTTCCAATAAACCAGCATAGGATATGGATAGATACAGGAAAAAAACTGTAGTTTATTCAGAGTATGGCATATTCCACCAGTAGATGATGGATGTGTGAGTGATAGTTGATGGATGATATTAATATAGTCTCCCTTCCAAAGCTATATAAGGCAGAAAGAAAAAGGTATTCATTACAGCAAAAGAAAATGGTTATCACTTGTTACACAGGAAGGAAGTGTCCGTGTTAGCATAGCCATTCCCACTAGTTTACAGAGAACAATACCTTCTTTATCAGACAGGATAAAGAATAAGACAACTGTCTGGAACTATGGAAGTCCTCTGAGTTCTTTTTGGTAATAACAAAGCAATTATAAGTGGAAGGTAAATACTGAAAGAGACTGCTTGCTTTAGGCTGTCCCCACAATATGTACTGAGACATACATAGCAAGAAGTGGCAGGATTAGTTATGTCAGCTCTTAACAAGACTACTCTCAGCTCCCAAATTTCCTCTTCCAACAATTCCCCCCTTTTTCCTAGACAAAATTATCTCTGAGACATCTAAAGATTCACAGTATAGCAAGTCAGTTGTTTGTACAGACCACAATAAATGTGACAAGGAATAGGAAAATAAACTCTGAACAAAACCTTTTAACAAGACTGGAGATTCGTGTTAATTTCCAAACTTCAATCCTACTCTATACAGCTTCTAAAGCTATTTTAAAAGTAGTCAACTCTGACAAAATTATCTATACTCAGAAGTAGGGAACTGGACCTCAAGAGCAGGGCCTAAGATTCTCCTGGTCACAGACTGAGACATAATTGATGGCAATTTTACAAAGAACTAGAAAATAGAGGACCTGAATTTAAACTTACAGTTTTGACTTAAATCTGACACTTAGGTATCCTTAGGTACTCCTAAGAAATAATAGACAACAAACATAATTCCATAATCAGGAAGACACAAAGGACTGAGATGCATCTTAATGCCTATTTAAACAGCAGACTTCTTGTTCCTTTAGCCGTCCTTTAGATTTAGCTGTCCACTTTGTGAAGTTGTCTGCTTCTGGGAAACATTTTTCCCTTAGAAATTCTGTGTCAAGGGGTGACTAGGTGGCACAGTGAGTAAGAGCCCCTGCCCCGGAGTCGGGAGGACCCGGGATCAGTTCCGGTCTCAGGAAATTAGCACCCACACATAAATAATAACTAGCCGTGTAACCTTGAGCAAGTTACTTAACCCCAATTGCTTTAAAAAAAAAAAGGAAAAGAAAGAAAGAAAGAAAGAAAGAAATTCTCTGTCAAAAAGGTCTATCCTGAACCACTGTCCAAAAATTGTCTGACTTGGTTCACCAGAACTCAAAGATATGTACCTTTGAATCTTTGTGTTTTCAACATGGGTATCCATTGTTTATAGTACCTAGAATAGGCCATATACTTTTTTTCTACAGATTTGCATTTCTTCTAGTAGATTGATTTTCTGAGTTCCAAGACACTTGTAGAGATTTCCTAGGCTGTTTAAAACTATTAGTGAAAAGACTTTGTATAATTCGGTAGGGCCTTGGAAAGTCTGATCACATTGGTCTTCTAGTAATTAGTTCATCTGGTAAAAGCCATTGCAAATCTTACGGAGTTAGTCTTATAAACATCAGTGCCTTAGGAAGAAAATCAAATTGAATTACATGTAGCTCATATAAGAGTTTGAAGACTTTGTATACCATTTTTTCCTTTCCATCTTTGCCTAAACATTGTAAATTGCATAGATGGTGCTGTCTATAAGCTAGAGGGAGAGTCTTACAAAAGGATCCTTCAGGAATTGACATTGAAAAAATAAGTCCTTCTGTTTCTTGATTTTATCAGAGACCTCAAACAGAAAAAAAAATCATGACTTAAGAGTTTCCTTATAACTAATTAAGATATAAAACCTCAATCCAGCTTGAGGCCTTATAAACAATTACTAAACTATATCCAAACCCATGTATTTGTATGGCTAAGTATCTGTGAATATTTTAATAAACCTGAAGGAATTTCTTTATTATTCCCAAGAAAATATTTTAAATATATAATTTAGGACCATCATCTTTACTTGGACTTTTCTGTTGCTTTTCACAATGGCAGAAGTTCTAAAGATAGTAATATAATTACAGTTACCACAAGTCCTTTAAATATGTATATTTTTTTACCCAAGGGAAAACATGCAAAAGCCATATATCTCCTGTATCAAGTAGAAACTGTTTAATCTTGCTGCTTTTCTCAAATAAAGTTTATTAATCTATTAAAATAAATGCTTTTTCATCTTTATCATATCCCACCTTTGAGGACATGTTATCCTCATGTCATTCAGAAAAGATGTGATATCATATGAGAATAATCTTATACGTGAATATAGAACTGTTCAACCAATGAGCAAGAAGATAGCAAGTCTAAGAATTCATTTTCCATAGTCACTATTTCCATGGTCACAGTTAGGAAGTTGAGGCAACACTTTATAGATAATATCATGGTCATATGACTGCTTGGAAGAACCAAAAAATAATTGTTAATGTTATCCTAGTAATAGCCATCATTTTTAAAATGCCAAAGTAGTTTACTCAAATTGCCCTTTAAGGTAGATTATTTTCCTCTTTTAACAGATAAAGAAACTGAGGGTCTGATTGGTTAAATAACTTGCACAATAAGTAAACATCACAGCTGGCATTCAAACTCAGGTCTCTGATATCCCAGGTTTCTTTCTACTCCACCATGATACCTCCTTTTTAAAAAAAATTTTAACATTTTTATTTAAAGTTTTGATTTCCAAATTCTCTCTCTCTCTCCCCTCACTCCTTCCTGAGACAGTGAGTAATCAGATATAGGTAACACCATGTGCAATTATCTAAAACATTTCTATATTAGTCATTTTGTACAACAAGACTCAAATAAAAGAAAAAATGAAAGAATAGCATGCTTTAGTCGGTATTCAAACAATATCAGTTCTTTCTCTGAAGGCAGAAAGCATGTTTTATCATTAGTCCCTTCGGAATTGTCTTGGATCATAATATTGCTGAGAATAGCTAAGTCATACACTTCATCAAACAACATTGCTCTTACTGTGTACGACATTCTCCAGTTCTATTCAATTCACTATACATCCGTTCATGTAAGTCCTTCCAGGTTTTCTGGAATCATCATCCTGCTTGTCATTTCTTATAGGACAATAATATTCCATTACAATCATATACCATGACCTGTTTAGCCATTCCCCAAATGATGGGCATCCCTTCAATTTCTAACTCTTATCTCCCACAAAAAGAGCTACTATAAACATTTCTGTACCAATAGGTCCTTTTCCCCTTTTTTGGACGTCTTTAGGATATAAGACCTAGCCGTAGTATTACAGGATCAAAGGGTATGCACAGTTTTATAGATGGTGCATCCTTCCAATAGAGGATAGGATTGCAGAGTCATATATCTAGAGCTGAAAAGGGCCTAGTGGTCATCGAGTCCAGTCCCCTCATTTTACAGGAGGGAAAACTGAATCCCAGAGAGGTTAAACAACTTGACCAAGGTCACATCATTAATAATTTTCGGAGTCAGGATTAGAAGACAGGTCCTTTGAATTCCAATGTTTAATTTTTTCTACCATTCCACATCAGCTGGGTTGCACAGTTAGCCTTCCCTGGCAAGAGATACAGCATCTTCATCACTCTGTCAATGACCTGTCCTTTTCCTCATCCCGTAGGCCTTCAAGACTGTGTGGACATCCGTCTGTCAGCTTCTGTCATTCACTTGGGTGCCTCAATCACAGCTTCTTGTACCATCAACCCTAACTGCAGTAGCCTGGTTAGGATAGCCACGAAAATTGTGTGGAAGTTGGACTGCGAGAAGTTGCCTGAGGATTGGCAACATCAGAGGGAAGATGGAACTCTGGGGTCCAATATTACCCTTCCCCACCTCAACCATACCCATGCCATGCTCTCTTGTTGCCTGCTTTTGGAAGGGACTCCCCAGATCATAGGACAGGCAGAGTTACAGGCTGGCTGTAAGTCCCTCCCACTCCACTAAGAAGCCTGCCCCCACCACCCTGTGCTAGGCTATGAGGAAGGGGGTAAACACAGGATCAGGAGCTCTCAGAATGGGGAGGAGTTGATGGAGACATGAACTCTCTTCCCCAAAGTCTTAGAGGAGAAAGTTTTTCTAGCTGCTTCTCCTTCCCGTTCTGGATATATGTCCTTCCTATTGAGGATGGGAGAAGAACAAGTCTAAACTTCTCATTCAGTAACCTAAACATAGGGCAGAGGGGCCAGATTGGTAGGACTGGTTGTCAAGGACACCTGGGTCTAGTTCTCATGTTCCTACCTCCAATACTGTTACAGGACCATGGGCAAGACAATGGCTTAGGATCATATCATGTAAGACCTGAAAAGCACCTTGGAGAGCATCTTTCTAACTCTCAAATTTACAGAAAGGGAAACTGGAGAAACCACCAAAGATATTGAGTGAATTTTCCAAGGTTACACAGTAACAAGTGGTCAATCTGGGATTCATTGGATGAATGTCTCTTGACTCTCCATCTAGTCCTCTCTATTGTAGGGCCTCAGTTTTCCCCAGACCTCACTTCCTGGTCTTCATGGATCAAGAATAGTCATGAATGGAAACTAGCAATCTGGACAGTGTGATCTTAGAAGGCCTGGATTTGACAGATGGAGCAGAGGAGTGCTTATGAAAGTCAGGATTGGGTCCCCTATTTATTTGCCCTAAATCCCTTTTCAAAATTCCTTTCCTTCTCATACTCTTTTTTTCACCACTGCTTTACCCCAGACCCTCCTCAGCCACCTAGCAACTTCTCCTGCATCATGAACCTCACAGCCCAGGAACTTACCTGTCAGTGGAAGTCTGGTGCCAGCACACATCTGCCCACCAAATTCACTCTGAAGAGCTACAGGTGAGTGAGGCTGTGGGAAAAATATCAACCTTGTGCTCCCAACCCTCAGACCCCTCATCCCCCTGATTGCAGGGACATGAAGGGCTACAGAGAAAATTATATAAGAGACAATAGTGGGGGCATGGGCCCTGGGGTGAGGAGGACCAGCTCCCAAGGCCTTGTGGAGTCTGTAGCAAATCAGGCCACAGTCAAGAACTAGGGAAATCAAAGTGTTGTAGCTGGGGCCTTGGAAGTATGGCTAAGGATTTTTTCACCCAAATCTTCCCTCAGTGATTCCACTGAAAACAAGTTTCATGGCCTAATACTGGAAGTGGTAGGGGATGAGTGAAATTGATGGGAGCTCAGTGAATATGATGGGGTCTCAGTAAACTAGGTAAAGGATCATTAAGGTGAATAAAGCTTAGATGAGAGGCTAAGTGAGGGGACAGAGTTTTGGAGAGGGAACCAGCTCCAACATAAACTGCTCTAATCAAGCTCTTCAAGCAAGGATAACTGCCAGTCTAGAAAAGAGCCCATCCATCACTGTGTCACCGAAGATGGTAAGAACAAGTGCTCCATCCCCCGAAGCCAGCTTCCCTTGTACCAGAAGATAGACATCTGGGTAAAGGCCGAGAATGTTCTGGGAGAGGCTGAGTCTCCACACCTGTGCATCAACCCCATGGATGTGGGTGAGTAATACAGTCTGTAGGGAGGGGCATCTAGCTGAGCACAGAGACAGAAACAGGGATAGGAAGACATAGAGACCAGAAGAGAGGAACACAGATGCAGTCAGAAATAAAAAGGCCACCACAGGCAAGGAAACTTTCAATGTTTATTAAGTACCTACTTGGTGTTCTAACAGCAGGCTAATACAAAGTACCAGTGAGCCCTTGTATTCAAGGCACTTATGCTATAATAAGGAGGTAAAACAGAAGCATGGATATTGTCACCTACCATGCCATGAAAATTGCATTAGAGAGGCACAAAGCTCTTTGTGAAATCTGAGGAGCGATTGCTGTCAGGTTTTGGGGATCAAGGAAAGCTTCCTGGAGAGGGCAGCATTGGAGATGGTCTTTGAAGGGTGGGTAGAAATCAAACCTAAAAAGTGAGATGGGGAGGGCATTCCAAGCATAGGGAATGGTAATGAGCAAAGACATGTATTCAGGAAAACACACAAGGTGCATACCAACTGGTTGTTTCTGAAGGAAAAAAAAGGAAGGAAGGAAGCATTTATCAAGTGCCTATTATGTACCAGGTTAATCACTTTATAATTATTCTCCCCTTTGATCCCCACAAAAACCCTGAGAGGTAGGTGCTATTTTAAAATTGAGTTAACTGAGACAGACAGAGATGAAGTGACTTGCCCAAGGTCACACAGCTAGCATGTTTCTGGGGCCAGATTTAAACTCAGATCTTCCTGGCTCTAGGCCCAGTGCCCTAGCCATCATACCACCTAGAAGTCTTCTGGTAAAAATATAGAAATAGACAAAGAAGCCGGAGACACAAAAGCAGGATCACAAGAGAAGAGAAACACGGAGAGATCCCCACAGAGTGGGAGGTAACCACTGACTTCTCTGTTACAGTAAAGCTAGAACCCCCAATACTTCAGGCTGCTAAGGCCAGGATAGGCCCAGGTTCCTCCTTTCCCCAGCCTGGATGCCTCCAGCTAAAGTGGGAGAAGGCCAGGATGAGCAAGCATGTGGATCAGATGTGTGAGCTTCAGTACCAGCGTCCTGGGGAGTTGGCCTGGGTCCTGGTAAGGCTCTTGTTCTCACCTCATGGGAGGTGTTCATGCTGCACTTGGGGGGAGGAAGCCTACATCCCCTTCACTGAACCTCAGTACCTTCATGGAACCTTTATCCTTCTTCCTGAGTCCCCTAACTAAGCCCTCATCCTCACTGAACTCTCACCTTTTCTCATTTAGAGTTCTCATTCCTCCCACTCAGCATCCATCCCCTCCCTCATCCTTTGCCATTCTCCTCCTCCATTAAGCCTCATCCTCAACATAATGCCTTCTTCCTTTATATCTATATCCATCCTGGTTCTCTGAACACCCAGGATCCTCCTCCTTTTCAGGTCTGAGTCTTTGACATGGTTTGCTTGACATGGTTTCTGACCACTTTCTGGCAGGTATCACCCTTCTTGAACTCAGGTCCCCAACATGAGGGAGAGTATGACCTCTGTGGCCTCCTCTTTGCCACCCGATATGTCCTACAAATGAGGTGTGTTCGTTGGTCCCTGGGTGGCCAACTGGGTGGTCACTGGAGTGACTGGAGCCCCAGCTTAGAACTCACTACCGGGGAGAGACGTAAGTGACCAAACGTGTTGATGGAAATAGATAGTAGAGACCACCTCTGGTATTCTTTCATATCCTCTCATTCACCTTAGTCAGCCATGACTCTCTCCTACTTCCCAGGTCCCATGGTCAGACTGGATGTGTGGTGGAGGCGACGAGTATGGAAACTGGACCCTAAAATGATGGACATCCAACTTCTCTGGAAGGTAACACCCTTCCATCAACCTCCAGGAGTAGTCCTCTCCAGTCCCTCCTCTAGGAAGCTTGATACCTTCCCAAGCCTAGAGAAAGTGACACCAAGAAGCTGGGAATCTGTGAGAGACACACCCTCAGGTCTATGTAGGTTCTAGGCCTGGATATTCTTGTCCCTCCTTTTAGATAATGTCAATCATTCAATAAGCATTTATTAAGTGTTGACTACATGCACAGTATATAAAGACTCCTGGAGCTGGGAGAGATCTGGAGATTATACAGTCCAAATCAATTACTTCACAGAGAAGATCCAGAGAATGGAAGAAGGAACCTTTCCAAGGTCACTTATCTGGCTAGGGATAATAATAGAGGTAGAGTCATGACTCCTAGCTCTAATGTTCTTTCTACTCCTTACTCCTTTCATCCCTTCACTGTCACTGTTCTCAGAAATAGATGGCAAAGTTGGGGAATAGGAGAGATCCTGGTCATAGAACCTTGGCCAGCTCCCAGCTAGGGACCCTTGGTTTCTGAGATGTAGGGAATCCATTCAGCTTTCCACAGAGGAAATCAGCTGCCTCTGGAAGTGATGAACTCCCCATCACTGAAGAGAAGGCTGGAAATTGCCAAGGTTGTTGAGGAGAGGATGTATGTTTTGAGAAGAGAAGTGTAATAATAATGGTTGATAATTATAGCATTGTAACATTTAAAACATTTTACAAATATGATCTCACTTCCTCCTTACAACAACCCTAGGAGATAGATGCTATTATTATTTTACAGATAAGGAAACTGGGGGTCAAGCTAGTAAGTGTCTGAGGTCAGATTTGAACATAGGACTTCCTGATTCCATCCACCAAGCCACCTTACTGCCAAATTTAAGTTTTGCAATGTGCCTTATACTCATAATCTTACATTTGGATTCAAAAATTCCTTCGGAAGTTCAAGATGAAAGTAGCATGACTAGATATTGTTTCTGTCCAAAAAGAGGTCTGGGGGTTGTTAGTAGACCACAATGTGCTCAGGATGAGTCAATAGGGTAATATGCCAGCCAAGAAAGTTAAACTCAACCTTAGATGCATAAAGAGAATGGAATCTAAGAGGCAATACTCTGCCCTGGTCAGACCACATCTGGATACCTCTGCTCATTTCTGGGCTTCATCTTTTAAAGCAGAGGAAAAACAACAGTTTTAAACAGAAAAGGTTATCAGCATGATGAACAGCTTCATGGTCATGCCCTATAAAGATCAGTTTAAGCAACTAAGAATGCTGATCTTGGGAAAGAGAAGAATTAGGGAGGATGCTAGCAATCTTCAAATATTTGAAGAGTGGCGGTGTGGAAGAGGATGTTCCACTTGGGCCCAGAGGGCAGAACCAGAAGCATTGGATCTGAGTTCAAAGAGACAAATTAGGCTTGGTGTTGGGAGGGGAATGTTCATGGTGGAATGGACCAATTTAGGAATAATAATAATAATAATACCTAGCACTTATATAGCACTTACTAAGTGCCAGGCACTATACCAAGCTCTTTATAATTATTATCTCATTTGATCCCCCAATAACTCTGGCAGGTATGTGCTATTATTATTCCCATTTTATAGATGAGGAAACTGAGGCAAGCAGAGGTTAAATGACATAGCTATTAAATGTTGAGGTTTGATTTGAACTCGAGTCTTCCTGACTCCAGGCTCAGGACTCTTCCACTGCACCACCTGGATGCCTTTAAATCCTAAAATGTTTATCTCTTCTGAGCCTCCCAATAACTATGGGAGGCATTATTATACCCATGTTACAGATGAAACTGTGGTTCAGAGAGAATTGGTGATTTCCCTAGGATCACATAGCTAGTGTCTAAAGCAGAATTTGAACCCAAGATTCTCATGACTTAAAGTACAAAACACTTTCTACCACCTCACACTGCCTCTAGGATTAGACTAAATGCCCTCTGAGCCCCCTTCCAATTGTCATAGTCTGTGATTCCTCAGAGATAAAATTCTCTTGTGTGTATCTATACAGCCAGTGCCCACAAAGGAAAACAGTGGCAGGATCCAAGGCTATCTGGTCTTCTCAAGTCCTTCAAGACGAGATGGGGAGTCCCTACCCCTCTGCAACACCACAGAGCTAAGCTGTGCCTTCCAACTGCCAGAGAGGGCTCAAGAGGTCATCCTCACAGCCTATAACACAGCTGGAGAATCTCCCCCAACCACTGTCATCTTCTGGGAATGCCAAGGTAAGGATGAGACTTTCCCTGCCTTGTCAAAAGAGATAGCAGATTCACTATTTGATCTCCAGGACCACAGCACCTCCCTCCTCCATGAAGAGATAAAGAGAATCAGCTAGCCTCTCTAGGTAGAGCCTGGGCTTAGACTGGAATATCTTCTTGGGGCCTGACCAGAGTCATATCTGGGTAAAGCTGAAAGTCTGGAATCAAACATTTGTTAATCCAGTCCCTACTGTATTCAGAGAGGGTGAAGTTTGCAGGGTAGGAAGGATGCCATACGTTTCCTTTGTCTCCACAAGGCGGGTTCCATGCCATATCCACATCTGCAGGTGCTTCTCTGTCCAGCCTCCACACCTCTGCCCCAGATGCTCACAGCCTCTGGGTAGGATGGGAACACCCACTGGGCCAGCCCCTCCCCAGGGCCTATGTGATAGAGTGGTGTCTAGCTCCAGCCCAAGAGGGTGACTGCAATGGCAACTGGAAGATGGAGTCCAATGGGAGCAGCACTGGAACCCTGCTGGATGGTAAGGGCTTAGAGCCTACAAGGGAACTGAGGTACTTTTACTGATGGAAGATCCCTTACAAAGGGCTTACAGGTCCTCCTGTCCCATGGGCTTGGCTGCCCTCCCACCTCATCATCCCATCCATTCTCCATGATCTAGGCAAAGCAGTTCCTGCCCCAGCCAAATGGGCAGGATCTCTTAGAGTTATGGACTTTAAGGGGTGGCTAGGTGGCGCAGTGAGTAGAGTGCCGGCCCTGGAGTCAGAAGGACCTGAGTTTGGATCCGGCCTCAGACACTTAACACACACAAACAAAAACCTAGCCATATAACCTTGGGCAAGTTACTTAACCCCAATTGCCCTCCAAAAAGCAATAAAAAAAAAAAAGTTATGAACTTTGAGTAAGGAAGACCTGAGTTCAAATCTAGCCCCAGACACTAGTTGTATGACCCTGGACAATCCACTTAAATGTGCTCAGCCTCAGCTTCCTCATCTGCAAAATGGGCACAATAATAGCACCTATCTCCCAGAGTTGTTATGAATATAAAATAAGTTAGTATTTGCAAAGCACTTTGTAAGTCTTAAAACACTATATAAGTGCTAACTTTTATTGTGGCTGTTGTTCTTTTCATCTGGGGAAAAAGAATCTCTAGGTTTTCTCAGACTACCTATTGTTCCCCCATCCCCCATATTCAGAGATAGGAAGTTCTTCCTGATGTTTCCTCTACCCCTCCTACTACAGCTGGATCCCAACAGTCCAGCTACCATTCATGTGCTTCTCCCTTAGCCAGTGTCAATGGTTGCAGAAAGTACAGTGGGTGGCCCTTCCCCTTCCTGGGACTTAGCCCTCACTCTTCCTTTGCAGAGAACATCATGCCCTTCCAGCTGTACAAGATCACTGTGTCCCCCCTGTACCATGGCACCAGGGGGCGCCCTCAGCACGTCTACGCTTACTCCCAAGAAAAGGGTTTGCTATCACTCTCATTCCCAAACTCCTACCCACCCCAGTTTCCTCATGCCCTGGTCACATCCATCCCATCCCTTCTCATCCTTAGCCATTAGCCCAGAGAACACAAGCATGAGGACCCAATAAGGCAACTGCCCCTTCAATTTCAGGCATTAGGCATTAGGCATCAGGCAGAGGACTTGGAAGAGATTAGGTGGGTGGTCAACGGCCATCGATTCTAAAATGAGCTTCCCTTCTCTCCCCTTGGTGTTTCCCTGTGTCTGAGGAAGGGGAAATGAAGGAAATAAAAGGAAATAGAAAGAAGGCTGGAACAAGGGACAGCAGTATTCAGAGACAAGGTCACACTGACCTCAGGGATTCTCCCTCTGGCTGAATCTATGCCCCACCTCCAACACATACACATGGCAACCAGCTGCAAGGACCTGGGAATTGGGGCACCAGCCCCCATCTGCCCTTCCCCCAACTCCATCCCATGGACTAGACCTGCTTGGAGGAGAGGTAATCAAAATCCATCCAGCCTTCATGGAGCCCCTCTTCTCAATCTACAGCCCCATCCCATGCCCCTAAGCTAAAGCTGAAGCATATTGGAAGGACCTGGGCAGAGCTGGAATGGGAGCCTGGGGCCCCAGAGCTGGGGAAGAGTCCCATCACCCAATACACTGTCTTCTGGACCAACACCCAGACTGAAGAATTCTGTGAGTGCTACCCCCATGTCCCTCTCTGATCCCTACCCTCAAGGCAGCTGAGGTCCAAGGAACACGTGCCGAGTATTCTTTCAAGGGAGATCACTGACATCCCCACCATAAAACTCCAGGTCTCCCACACCCAATACATTATCCTTTGAACCATTCCCAAATCAAGGAATTTTATAAGAGTCATTGGCTGTCCCCCTCTGCCTCAATCTCCCAAACTAAATACTGAGGGATTTGAATGATATACTTAAGCCCCTACTACTTCCTTCCCCCAGAACCTTGGACAAAGGCCCCAGAACACATACCTGGTATTTTCAGGCTGTCCCTTTCCAGGGGTCTCCCATATCCCCCACCCATGTCCCTCTCAATCACTTTTTGAACCAATGTCCAAAACCAGGGATTCTATAAGTACTATTCCTTCTCCCCCATCTCAGACACCAGGGTCAAGTCGCAGAGCTCAGAAACCAGAGCCCCCACGTTCCTAACCCCAGGCTGACTACCTCTCTCTCATTTTCCTCCACTACCATTTCACAGCCATCATCCTAAATGCCTCCTCTCGAAGCTGCATCCTCCGTGGCCTAGCACCCACCAGCATGTACCACGTCCATCTCATGGCTTCCAATCAAGCTGGAAATGTTAACAGCACAAACCTCACAGTGGTGACCATAGCCCTCGGTAAAGGCAGCCTCCATGGCGGTGGCCAGGGCCCACCAGTCAACAACCACCCAATCGACAATTATTTGTCAAGTGCCTACTATATGCAGAACAGCTTTCCAGGTTCAGGAGATACAAGTCACAAAGAAGGGAATGATTCCTATGTGCAAGGAGTT
The DNA here is from genome assembly GCA_011680675.1 of Gymnobelideus leadbeateri. Taxonomy (NCBI): domain Eukaryota; kingdom Metazoa; phylum Chordata; class Mammalia; order Diprotodontia; family Petauridae; genus Gymnobelideus; species Gymnobelideus leadbeateri. Next base: position 624,432 of record WOXC01008877.1, on the reverse strand, counting down.
CACATTCCAGTGGCATAGTCTCATATGTCCTGCTAGGGCCAAATCCTTGTCCTGGTTACCTGGGGAATATCCAGAGGAAAGACACATCCTATCCTAAGGGGAATCCCAGTCTGAAGTGGGGAAATATGGCCCTGCCTTCAGGAAGACCTAGTCTGAGAGGGAAAGTCATGGCACCCTATCTGGGAAGTATCCTTTCTGGGAATTTAGAAATGTTTCTGTGCTCAGGGATCTGACCTTTCCTCCTTTGGCACTAACCTTCCCCCACAGAGGAGAAAGATATCAATGTGCTCTTGATACTGACCAGTCTCTTCTCTGTGATGTTTTTCTGCATTATTATGTTGATCTGCCTGTATAAGAATCACACGTGAGTAAGAACCTGGGACCGGTGGGATGGGGATGGGGATGGGGATGGGATGCTGATGGGAAGGACACAGCTTAATAACTCAGGATCCAGCTCAGCAGCCTCAGACTCCATCTCCTTGCCTCCTTCTGCCCATCCATATTCTCCAACTAGGCAGTCCTTCCCTCACATCCAACTGAAATTCCTCCTAAATCTATCTCCTCCCTGTGAATAGGATCATGGAATATAGGATGTAGGAACCTTAGAGAAGAGACTTTGGAGATCACTGATTCTCGTCTCATTTTGCAGATGAGGCCCAGCGATTTGCCCTGACTTCAGATCCAAGGCTTTTCTCCAATATACTGAATTGAGGAAAGACACTGAAGGCTAAGCCGTGTCCTACACAGCCTATAATGGGCCTTCAGGGTCTTAGCAAACAAAATTCAATTGCCCTCACTCTTCTTTTCCCCAAGACCTGGGATTCCTCCTTCCCTTGACCTTGAAGCAAAGTTGAAGCTTTCAGAGGGCAAAGGGATTTGTCAAAGAGAACTCACAGGAACCCAAGGTCAATTAGGAAAGGAGAATTTTGATACCAGAGCAGGGCATCCCCAATGCCTGCCCTAACCAGGGCTCACTTCAACTTTTCCAGGATGAAGAATCAATTCTGGCCAAATGTCCCAGACCCAGCCCACAGCAGCCTGGGCCAGTGGATCCCCACAATCCTTCCTGGGGTAAGACATAGACTGGAGGGAGGGCTTAGGATAGAACAAGGGCACTGGGAGCTAAGAGGGAAAATAAACTGGTGGGAAAGATGGACACACTGATTCCCACTGCCCAACTGTATCTCCCTATGCTCCCTATGTGCCTTCTCCCTCCCAAGGAGAGTAGTCTCCTCCCAACTAACACTGGGCCACGAAAACCCACCTTTGGCCCCATGGAGGAACAATGATCTGGGTATCTCCCTCCAATGACTTTGATGCTCCAATCCTTACCAGGAGACCATTCATCTGTCAAGCATGAGGGACCCTGCCATGCTCCCTGTCTCCAAGATCATAGTCCTGAAAGAGGAGGAGAAGAAGCCACCACCACAAACAACTGAGACAGATGAAGAGGCTAAGAACCTCCCCCACCTGGTCCAGGCTTACATTCTCCAGGAGGATCCTTTCCTGCCAAAGCCCCATCCCAGCTCCAACAGCCCCATCCAGTATGGGAAGGTGATGGGAAACCAAGGGTACCAGAGCCAGCACAGACCCCCTCCTGGACTCTACCTGCGCACAGATTCCACACAACCCCTCCTAGCTGACCTCACCCCAAGCCCCAAACTCTATGAAAACATGTGGTTCCAGAGAACTCCCCCTGGATCTGGGGTTCCCAGCTCTCAAGGCTTCCCAGAAGAAGACATTGATGACTCTGCCTTCCTTCCCCACTGCCCACAAGGACCACTCCCTGATTTTCCCCTTCTGCAAGGTCTGAGGATTGAAGGAGTTGAAGGACTGGGCAGTATTTAGAATCCCTTTTGGACTTCCACCTCAACCTCCTTCCATGCTTTGGGATGCCCTCCCACACCTGGACCTTGGTTCAGGGTCCCCATGGGAGAGAGAATTCCAGAGTTTCCCATTGTTCTCAGAATAGACAGGAGACTTTGGTTGCCCTAATGGGGAAGACAGTTCAGGACCTCTCCAGCTGAGTTATGGTGAGGGTCTTTTCTGCACAGTACAGGGAACTGGGGAGGAATCACTAAAAGAACCTAGAACCCACCTATTCTCAAAAGGACTGCCCTATCCTCCAGTCTTCTCCCCTTAAACAGAAAGATGTTCCCTGCATCAGGTAGTATGGCCCTGGCTGCTCCACCTACCAATTTCCCCACCTGTATCAAGTCAGTTCTGTGGGCCTCTGTCCTGACAAAAAAGGACTGTGCCTATTTCCTAAAGTCAAAGAATCCCACCCTTCAGTGAGTAGAGCATTGGCCCTGGAGTCAGAAGGACCTGAGTTCAGATCCGACCTTGGACACTTGACGCACACACAAACAAAAACCTAGCGGTGTGACATTGGGCAAGTTACTTAACCCCAATTGCCCTCCAAAAAGCCAAAAAAAAAAAAAATCCCACCCTTGCTCCTTTGTGTACCTGCCATGTGACTTCCAAATGGACAATATTTTAAACTGATTCTTTCAGACTCTAAAACGTGTCTGGGCTCTCTCTCCTTGCTGACACCCGCACAAGTGAAGGGGGAAGTGGGGTGCAGGGGAGGGCAGGGGAGAATAAGCATTATCAGTGAACAAGCTTCATCTGAGACATTGTGTGACACGGTGCTAGGGAAAAACTAGTGAAGACAGAAGATCTCACTTTCATTGTGGCTCTGCCACTGACTCATCAGATGACTCTGACCAAGTTATTTCTCTTTCTCTGAGCTGCATAAGAGCCCACAATTCGAGCTGACCTTGGTAATAATCTAGTTCCATCCCTTCAATTAATAGAGGAGAAAACCAAGGCCCAGAGACACTGAGTGATTTGCCTAAGCTCACACACCTGTGTGAGGAAGGAAGGAAGGAAAGATAAGGATTCAAATCAAAATCTTTTCCTCTGACTCCAAATCCTGCATTTTTTCCATTACACAATGGAATACTCTTTTGATCTTTTCCTCTGGAAAATGAGGGGTTTGGACTAGATCAGGAGTTCTTAATCCTCTTCTGTGTCATCTATCCCTCTGGAAGTCTGAAAACTTCTCAGAATAACAGTTTTAAAATTTTGATGGAAATGCTCATAGATTAATGAAAATAAGTATGTAATTTTTGTCTCATCCAAGTTCATGGACCCCCTGAAATCCCTCCACAGACCCCTCAGGGGTCCATGAATGCCATATTAAGAGCCTCTGGACTAGTCAATCTTTAAGGTACCTTCCATCTCAAACACCCTATGAGTATGTCAGGACTCAACCTGGAGTCAGACAACCTGGGTTCAAGTTCCCACTCTTTTATTTGCCTTCTGTTGGACCTTGCATAAGTCTCTTTCTCTCTCTGAGCCTTAGTTTACCCATTTGTAAAATGAGATCAATAATACTCAGGGCTGCTGTAAGGAAATTGGAGAAATAGGAGTCACTATCATAATGAGATGCCAGATCTAGAGCTGAAAGAGACCCCAGGGACTGCCCAAGTCTACCCCCCTCATTCCACAGATGAGGGACCTGAGTAAGGTAACTTGCCCTGGGTCACACAGACAAGGTGATCTGACTCCCAAACACGTGCTCATCATTCAATAACTACAAGTTCTGTGCAGAAAGACCCTTAAAGGAAGCAGAAAAGTATTAAAACATGGTTCCTGAACTCACCAGAGCCTATTGTTCTGGAGACATGCATGATGGGTGCACATATGAAGCAACAAACAGTCCAAGCCAGAACTGTGAGCAAATGCTACATCCCAAGGCCCAGGGAAACTCTGAGTGATGCAGGAGTTCAGACAAGAGAAACTGGGAGGAGGAGGGGACTTTCTGTAAGACGTGGCACTTGAGCTATAGGAGAGGTTTCAGAACCATGGCATCTTAGAGTCAGAAAGGATCCCAGAAACTATCTAGTCCAATAACCCCCAACTCCTATTACATAAAAGAGGAAACCGACCAACATAGCTAGTGGCAGAATGAAGACCAGAACTCAAGGCTCAGACTTGTACACCTTGCTGTTGTGGATGCTATCTGGAGGCAGCATTTTGTGCAGACACTGTCCCAGCTTGGAGTGGGGTTAAGTGGGAAAGAGGTTAGTTCACAGGCTCATACAGACTCACAAAGAGCATATGAGGACTAAGCACAGGTTATCTAGATAACAGTTACCTGTGGACCCTGGAAAAGCATCTGTGGACACTCTCCTCCAAGAACATCAGAGCAGCTACAACAAGCTTAGTTATTAATTAATGCCAGAAGGATTAGACTGGGAATATGGGGCTTGGAAAGAAATCACTTCTCATGGCTTCAGTGATCACCTCTGTCCTCAGTCATGAGCTCCAGCCCCAATCTCCTCCCTGAATTCCAATCTCAGGATATAAAAGTAGAACAAAGAATACTAGATTTGGAGTTGGGGATATGCATTCAAATCTGTTATTGAATTAATAAGCATTTATTAAATAAATGCCTACTATTAAAAAATGCCAAGCACTATGCTAACTTTTGTGGATCCCCCTACTTAAAAAAAAAGGCAAAAGAAAGTCCTTGCCCTCAAGGAGCTTACAATATAATGGAATCTAAGTAACCCAGAGTGAGTCGTTGAACTTTACCAGGCTTAGATTCCTCATCTATAAAAAAAGGCAGTTGTATTAGGGGATCTCTAAGGCCCTTCCAGTTCTGAATTTATGATCCCATTATTTCTAGCTGCGAATACAATCCAACCATATTCTGGATCTCTCCACTCAGCTTCCCATTCAAATTCAGCATTTCCAGAACTGAAAGCATCCTCTCCCCCCACCCATACCTGTCTCTCCTCTAAACTGTTCTATTTCTATTGATACCTATGTTTGAAACCCTGAAGTTTTCTTTCAGTCTTCCATCTACACCACATCCAATTAGCTGCCAAGTCCTACTAAGTCTGTGTAATACCAATCATGGCAGCACACCTGAGGACTGCTGCTGTGAATAATTTTAAGGGTCTAATTGCATACATGGTGTAATGAACTCTCTATTCAGCAATAAACTAAACATTGTTCAACGAAGCATAACATTCATAGCAATATCCTTAAGCAAACCATATCATATATAATATATGTAATATAATAACACTCAGTATATCATATGATGCATAGATACATCACTGCATTCAGTAACATTCCCCAAAATAATTGTTTATACAATTTGGGGGTCCCAGGCTAGGGTCTTCCATAGCACAATATATTACACAGTATATATCATTATATCCCCAAAATCAGGAGGCCCCAGGCTAGAATGTTCCCTAGCACAATATATCCTTTAAGGGGTAGCAGAAAATACCAACACCATCTACCCCTAGGATACAGTAAGTCACAATCTCCTCAATCATTACAGTGTCCAAGTAAAGTCCTTTCTCATCTTGACTCGAAGCTGACTTCCAAATGCCACAGCTCCTCCTCTGACCACTCTCAGCTCTTGCCTGGGTTCACACACAGGCAGCTCTCTGCTCTGTTCTTTGTCTCAGTTCACAGGGACTATTCTACTTTAAGCTCTTCCTACTTCTGCCTGATAGCAGATTCCAGGGGCTCCTGCCCACAGCTTCTGTTTCTAAGAAAACAAAGCTTAACAGGGCTATAATAATATTTATACATATTACCAGCACCATCATCTCAATTTACTTTAACAGCTCTTAAAAGGGGCTTAAGCCTCCTTCCCATAGGCAGATCTCCACTCTTCAGCTCAACTCACTCATAAAGACCAACAGACAGGGCTTCTGTCTGAGAAATTAACACAGATCAACAGAGGGAGCACCAACATCACAAACATTCTTTCTTTTAGGCCTCCCCACTAGCCACTCATGCTAGCTTTTCTCCCTCAGTTCTGCTCCTCTCTCTACTCTCTACTCTCCCTCCAAAGCAATACAACATATATTTTTTCCAATCAAAGACACTTGATTCAATCAAAGGCAAGACTCAGTCAAAGGCACTTGATTGGCTAAAACTCACATACAAATCTCTGATTAGCTAAAACTCAATCCAAAAAAATAACAAAAAAATCTTACTTTGCTTGCCATTACAGTCTGCCTTCACAATATCTTTCCCATTTGTCCATCTTCTACATTCCCACTGTCACCTCTCTAGCTCAGACTTCCAGTACCTTTTAACCTAGATTATTGTAATAGCTTCTTAATTGACCTCTCTATCTTCAGTCTGGGGGCAGTGAGGTGGATAGAGGGCCAGACCTGGAGTCCGGAAGACTCATCTCCCTAAATTCAAATTCAACCTCAGATATTTACTAGCTGCATGATACTGGGCAAGTCACTTAATGCTGTTTATTTCAGTTCCTCATCTGTAAAATGAGCTGGAGAAATAAATGGCAAACCACCATCTTTGCCAAGAATACTCCAAATTGAGTCACAAAAGAGAAAAATGCAACTAAAACAACTGAAAAATAACAATATTCAGTCTATTCCTTCTACAATCTATTCTTCTATTTAGTTAACTAAATAATCTTCCTAATGTATTGGTCAGACACTATCACTACTCTATCACAAAACCTTCCTGTTGCCTCTAGGATAAAAATGTAAAACTCCTTAACCTGATACTCAAGACCCTTCACAATCTGACACCAATCTGATTTTCCAGCATTATTTTACTTTAATCTGCCCCCCAAGCCAACTGGAATATTCTGAAAACATTCTAAAGAATGTTTCTGGATTCTATGTGTTCAGTCTATTCTTTATTCTCAGAATTCATTCCTTCATCATTTCTACCTATCAATCTTTCTCTTCCTTCAGGATTCAATTAAGATATCATCTCCTCTAAGAAGTCTCCCCAAATCTTCCCTGGTGAAAGTTTTTCAAATTTTCCTAGAGACCAGTGAAAATCAAAGATGGCAAGGTGATGGGAAATAGTATAGTGAGTTCCTTGTTGTACCCAAACCCAAATCACATGCTACCTGATTTGAAGCCCGACATTAAGCCCCTTTATATTTGTCTTTGTCTCTATCCTATACCCTGTAATAGCTTGAAACAGCTTAAGGCATAGTTTTGAGTATTGCCCAAGGCATAGTCCCCTAACCCCCTACTTCCTGAATTAGCATTCTGTATATCATCACAGGTATAAGAATCAGTCCTGGGGTTATAGTACAAGTTTATCTAAAGTTTATCTTAAGAAGAGACCACTCTGTATTCAGAACATGACCCTAGTCTGTCTCCATTACCCAATGTCCCTCCACCTTGTACTCAGAACATAACCCCTAGCCTGTACATTACCCTGTACCCTCCACCCTGTTCTGGGAGGGACCCCCTTTTCAAGGACAAACCTTGCCTGATTTGAGTGTATACTCCAGGCAGTCTTGCTTAATCAATAAATCCACACCTAAATTCACCTTGAACCTAGGTCTTAGCTCACTCTTATTCTCTGCACAACACCTCTCTGCAAACTTTTCCTAATATATCTAAAAAAGACTGAATCTTGATGTGGAAATATACTATAAGTAACAGTGAGTCCTTTGTCCAGCTCAATTTGTCATAGGGAGACTGACAGAAAGGTCTTTGGACACTGGAGATGGGTAGATCTAGGAACACATTGCTTAGAGCATTCCATGTAAGCAGCTGTGCACAAGGGAAGAAGGTCTCAGACCCATGCAAGATACCCCAGACCTTCAACAGGGCACCACCAGGCACCCACAAGGGCACTGAAATGGGGACATGTGCCAACTGGTCCAGTCCCACATCAAGGATCCAGGATGGATGAGAAGGAAACCCACAGAGGCAGGAAAATGGCTTTCTCCAGTAAGGAGGCCCTGGGTGATATACAGAGAAAGGAGCAAGTTCAAAAGCCAGCAGCAGCAGACAAAATGGTGCAAAGCAGAGCTCATTTCCAGCATCTTGCCTAACCTGACCAAAAGAGAAGCCTACAATTCTGCCATTCTGAGCCAACAGAGTTTTCCAGTTGGCTGATCAGGGTGGAATCCTGCAACATTTATTCTTGCTCAGAACCAAACCCAGGTCAAGGACTCACAGAGCTCAAACCAGCAGGGCAACAATCAGACTTTGCCCTGGATCAGACCCCTTTGGGAATTCTGATAGCTTGCAAGACCTCAGCCTGTTCCTGAGAATAATACAACATTCCAAACCCCAAGAAAGCAGCAACAGAACCAGTTCAGACCTTCCCTTCCAAAGTGCCGCAGAGTCCAACTCTAACATCAAAACTAAAGTCAGAAAGTTGTCTGGAAGAACGGGCAAACAAAAAACGAATCCCTGGGGTGGGTAGGTAGCACAGTGAATAGAGCACTGGTCCTGGAGTCAGGAGGACCTGAGTTCAAATCCAGCCTCAGACACTTAACACTTACTAGCCCATGTGAGCTTGGGAAAGTCATTTAACCCCAATTGCCCTGCCTTCCCCCCTCCAAAAAAAAAAAAAAAGAATCCCACCATAATGAGAATGGTGATAATGAGCTGTTATGGTGGCAGGAACACTCAAGACACAAACATAAAAGAAGAAAATGACTTCAAAATATCTACAAGCATTGCCTCAGAGGAAAACACGGCTTGGGCACAAACTCAACTAGAATTCCTGAAAGAGATTAAACAAGAGTCTAAAAAAAATATTTTTTAAATGTTTTTATAAATAGAATGAACACTTGAGGAAAACTTGGGAAGAGAAATGAGTGCTATGGAAGAAAGAATGGAAAGGGGAATGAAAAACTTGGCACAAGAGGTAGAAAACCTTGCCCAAGCAACAAACTCCCTGAAAATTTAAATGGACCAAATAGAGGTCAATAACTCCATGATGGAACAAGAAATATTAAAAACAAAGTCAAAAGGCTAAAAAAATGGAAGAAAATGTAAAGTATCTTATAGCAAAAACAATTGTCCTGGAAAACAGATCAAGGAGAAAAAAATAAGAATTATTGGACTATCTGAATGTCATGATGAAAAAAAAAAAGAACCTAGACGTTCTATTTCAAGAATCTTAAAAGAAAACTGCCCAGATCTCTTAGCACCAGAGGGTGAAGTGGTGGGGGCGGGGAGGAGGAGAAGAATCCACCAGTCCCCTTCTGAAAGAAATCCTCAAATGAAAATTCCCAGAAACATCATAGCCAAAATTCAGAGCTTCCAGGCTAAAGAAAAAAATAGCACAAGCAGTCAGAAATAAAGAATTCAAGTACCAGAGGGGTCACTGTCACAATCACATGTGATTTAGCAGCCTTTATAAAGGAGAAAATAATTTTAAATACAATGTTTCATAAGGCAAAGTAGATGTGTTTACAGCCCAGAAAACTTACCCAGAAAAAAAACTGAGTATTAATGGGAGAGAGAGAAGAGGAGGGAAATGCAAGGAGAAATGGATTTTTAATGAAATAGAGGACTTCAAACATTCCTGATGAAAAGACCAGAGGGTGTGTAGAAACTTTGAAGTGCAAACAAAGGAGTGAAGAGAAAGGTAAATGTGAATGAACAATGATAAAGGGTAAACTAAACAAGGGTAAACTGATCACATTCAAATATGATACATGTATGATGTGATACATGTATTCCTTCTGGGCCCCATCATCATCAGGGTTCATAGGGGGAGCCCCATTAGACAAAGCCTAGAAGTAATTTTATTATGTCTTGATGGTCTTGAGAAAAGTATGGAAAGAAAGGGGAAGAAAAATACACTAGGGGGTGGGGGGAAGAAAGATTAGGGGAAATTATTTTACATAATTAGGGTACACAAGTAGATATTTATACAAACAAGGTAGGGGTAGTGACTGATACTTGAACCTCACTCTCATCTGAATTGGTCAAAAAAAGAAATACACACACACAGAGCTGGGTACAGAAATAAATTTCACTCAACAGTGAAATAGGAAGGAAAGAGGAGAAAGAAGGGGGAATTAGAGAGAAAGTAAATTAAGGGAGAGATTAGTCCTAAGCAAAACAAATTCTAAGGATGTAGAAAAATATTTGTATCTATTTTTGATGTGGCAAAGAATCAGAATCTGAGAGGATGCCCATAAACTAGGGAATGAGTAAACAAGTTATGGTATATAAATGTAGAACTCTTATTGTGTTGAATTGTGCTGAAATCTTAACAGCAAAATTACCAACCAGGATTCCAGATGACTAATGATGAAACATGCAACCCACCTACTGATAAAGAATTAAAGAACTCAGAATGCAGAATGAAACAAATGTATTCTAGGATATCACCATTGTCCTGATTGACTATACAAAGTAATAGGTTTTATTTTTCTTGTGTTTTCAACAGGGCTAGGATAGGGAGAAAGTTGTGTTGGAAGGAGGAGGAAAGCAGATCTTGATCTTGAGTGATTAAAAAAGTTGTTTACCTTGAGAATTCTGATCAACACAATGACCAACTACAACAGTTCCTGAGGACTCATAATGAAACATGCAGCCCACCTCCTGACAGAGGTAATGGACTCCAAGTGCAGACTAAGACATTTTTTTAAGACATGGCCAAGTAGAAATTTTGTTTTCCTTGACTATACATGCTTATAACAGGAAAAAAAATTCATAGATCACTTTGTATGTCTAAGGTACTGTCCTTTCTGTATGAGGACATTTTATTTGTGGAAACAGAAAAAGAATATTTTGTGTGAAACAGAGAAAAGTGATTTGAAGAAACAAAGAAATGCTGAAGACCTGAGAGAAAACATCCCCTCAGGTGAATATACATGGAGAATCTATTTGAAAGCAGCTCAGAGCCGAAACTACTAACCATAAAGATGGTTGCTTGCACACTGTCTCCCAGCAGCCAATTTGAACACCATTGTTTTCAGGATTTTGTAGTTTATTTGGGGGAAATTATATTAATGAACAATTTGAGGACTGTGAGACTATTGTGTAGTAACTATTTGTGTCATGGCTAATATAAGCTAGAGATGGGTGAATTCACACCAGACAGTGCTGGTTTGAAACAGAAGAGTGGATGGGAGATGAGCAGACAAGACAAGGCAGGACAGGGCAGGGCAAAGCAGGGCAGGACAGGGCAGGGCAGGGCAGGGCAAGGTAGGACAGAACAATCTGATGACAGAAGAAAGAAGCACAGAATCATCCTCTTTCCTGATTCATTTAAAACGTTAAGATCTCAATTCAGCCAGAGCATGAACCAAAATGGTGAGAGGGGAAGGACTTTCCTTCCCTCACCCCCTCTCTTACTCCAGCTCTAAGAAATGAGCCCAAGAGTGTTTGTGTCTGTTCTTTGTTGTTTCTCCTCCTTAGTTTCAGGTGCTGGAGGAGGCAGGTGATCCCTACTTGCAGGCCAGATGATGTAGCCATGCATCCAGCCCAAACATCAAAACCCTGAGGAGCCAGGGTACCTAGGACTGGAACCTGAAGGGAATTTTGGACTCAGAACTGGAACTGTGTGTTCTATGGGAACCCAGCTTAGCAGAGAACCTAATCCCCTTCACCTCCCCAGAGACTGAGATAGTGCAAGATAGAAGGGGGATTATGCCTCCCGTGTGTTGGAGGACTAAGTTTGTACATTTGTAATTATATCTTTCTTTCTTTTTATGTATGTATGTATGTATATATATGTATGTATGTATGTATGTTATGGGAGGGGAGGAGGTAGGACAATTGGGGTTAAGTGACTTGCCCAAGGTCACACAGCTAGTTTTTCTGTTAAATGTCTGAGGCCAAATTTGACCTCAGGTCTCCTGACTCCAGGATCAACACTCTCTTCACTGCGCCACCTAGCCGCACCACCCCCATTACATCTTTTGAAGTAAAAATGTCTGTGTAAAAGCTAAATACACACATACAAACACACGAAAATGATATGTAGAGGCAGAGAGCAGCTGAAATGAGAGCTGAGACCATTTAAAGCTTGAACTGACCCCCTTTCTTAGCTGAAAGTGAGGGAGAGAGGTTTTGCTTCTGGGAGCTGATTAGAAGAAAACTCTGTTGCTGGGAGCTGGTTAGAGAAAGCAAAGTCCACTGGTGTTTGAAGAGCTGGCTGGGCTCAGATGCCTCAGACACACCATCTGTAGTTTGAGAACTGACAGACCAGGCAGTCTGTGCAGCTGCTCTGGGAACTGATTTGATTGGATGAGAGCTCTGATGTTGGGAGATGATTGGAGGAAAGCAGAATCCTCTGTGGTTTGAAGGGCTGGCTGAACTTGTCTACCCATTTCATTAACTTATCTGCTTGTCATTAAAAGAGTGTTACACTGCTTCTGGTTTTGGTTTTGTTTTATTTTTTAAGTTTAATACTGCTTCAGTGATGAGAGTAACAAAGTGTTTCATCCAGAAGGGGAATGGAAAGGCCCAGAAGAGGGATGACCCCACCCAGCCAGTGACTTATGGAGTACTGTATTCCCTGAGGAACATCACCCCCTGCAACTCAGTTCTGATTTTCCCCAGGCACATGGTTTTCCCTATTGCTATGACTCACTGGGTTTCTGGGAGTTTATGCCTATTTTCACAAACACATAGACACTGTGTACATTAGAGGGAGAGTGGAACCGGATTTATGGGTGGACTGTTATGTTTTGTTTTGATTTGTGATTTGATTTGATTTATGATTTCATTATTCCCTCTTTTGCCTTCTCTTGAGAAAATGCTATGTTTTAGTTAGTCTTACTTTTGCCTTCTTTTTTAATAAATATTTCATGTCTGAGTCAATGGTGGCCACCAAGAGGTGGGTACCACTACCTTCCATGTAAATGTTATATATGGTTCTGTCCACTGTCCCTATCACATTCAACCTTGCTTCTAACTTATTTGTGTACATGGCATGTCACTTTCCTGGATTGTAAGCTCCTTGGGCACAGGGTCCGTGTTATTTTTCGTTTTTGCATACCTAGGGGCAGTGACTAGCACTGTAGACTGAGCCCAGTAGGTGCTTAGCATATATTGGCTTATTTAAATCAACTACATTGTGAACTTAGAATAACATCATAGAATAACTTACAGCCAGTAGGGACCAGAGAGATCCCCCAGTCCAACTCTCTGATTTTACTAAGAATCAGAAAGATGGAGATTGGCCTAAGATTATACTAGTAGCAATGAGAGCTGGGACTGGAAGAACCTGAATCATTGGATTCTCCAACTAGAACCAGAAGAGACCTCAGAGGTAACCTAGTCATAGGATGATCAAGAGCCAGAAGGGAACCCAAAGGCTATACATAGCCTCCTCCTTCATTTTACAGATAAGGAAACTGAGGCCCTGGGAGTTTAAATGACTGACTCAAGGACACATAGGGGGTGGAGGTAGGATCTGAACCCAGGCCTTCTGACTCTAGATCCAAGCTTCACTGCCTCATCATGCTGCATATGCAAGTGACATGATTGACCACCCATCAATAACAAAGGCAATGTCTTAATAGTCTTAATAGTGGACAATAGTGGACCCTGATTGTCCTCAGTCCTACCTGACTCAACAAACACAGCTCCAGCATTCAGGTCTTGCTTCAGGAGAAATTCCCTCTCACAGTTATTGAAACCACACTCCCAAGTATCCTGTTTTCATGCATAGGTGCTCTAGTTCATTATAACACCAACAAAATAAAAGACAATATGGAAATCTGGATTATTTTTTTAAGAGAGAAGGAAAGTAACAGAACTGGAATATATGTATATATATATATATTAAGTTTAATACATCAGTTAAGAGAGTCATTTTGTTTAGGAGTTAGGCAGAGACTTTGCCTTCTTGTTTAATAAATAGTCTAAGTTATGACTGAGGTAAGACAGTGATTTAGGACAGTAGCTGGAAGAGCAGCAAAACCAAGAACCTGAGAAAACTTGGGAGAGAACGAATTTGGTGTAGCTGAAAAAGAAATCATGTAAGGGAGATGGAACCAATAAAATATAAACTACTCAACCACAGAGATTGTTTCCAACGGATTTGAGGATTGTATGAAATGAGACAACACAGGTTATGAACACTTATAAACCTTAAACTACTATAGAAATCCCACAGCCTAGAGCAGGGCCAGGCATATGCCAAACATTTAAAAGAGACATTCCTCATTCTGGAACCTAATTTGTAATGATGCTAAGAGGACAACTAAAGAGATTTCACCGCAAAACGCATACCCCAAGGATATCGATAACTAAAATGAAGATTCTGTTCCAGAATATACATAACGGCACTTTTTGTGGTAGCAAAGAAATGGAAACAAGGGATATGTCCATCAGTTATTGAAATGAATGTCTAAACCAGGTGTAGCACATGTATGTAATGGAAGATGACTGTGCTTTATGAAACAATGAATGTTGAACACAGAGAAGCCTGAGAAGACATATATAAACCAATCCACACAAGGTGAAGTAAGCAGAACCAAGAAAACAACATACCAAATGCCTACTACTACCTGAGTGGAACAATGGAAACTGAATGCTGTGAACTTACAATGACTAAAACTGGCCCCAAAGCTGAGATAAGAGAACCCACCTACCACCCTTCTCTGCAGAGGGAGAGGAACTGGGGGAACCCAACGTTCAACTTAGCTCATCTGTTGGTTAGTTTTCCTGACTCTTGGTTTGTTGTATTCTTTTTTATAAAGTCATGTCTCTCCAGGAGGAGGGCATTCAGGGCACAGTGGGATGTAAAAAAAAAAAAAAAGAAAGAAAGAAAGAAATCCATCCAAAATGTTTTTAAATGCTTGTCGAGTGAATGCCCAGAGTTAGAAATCCCCCGGAAACACAGAATGTCAGCGGTAAAGGAGTTCTCTTTCCCTCAATGTATCCAGCTATAGCTTTTCGTACCTAGTGGAGGGGGGAGGGGGAGGTGTAGCGGTAGTCCAGGTGGTGGTGGTCCAGGTGGTGGTAGTAATGGTGGATAATATTTCTATATCCCTTCGAGTTTGCATTTAGTTGCAGAAAGGGCTTTGGAGCACAGGTTTGGAAGAGAATTGAAGAGACCCCTCCCTGACACTTTTTAAAGGAAACCCGCGAAGTTCCATCGATACGCTCGACCATCCTCTGCTTCTGACCGAAGCCGCACTCGATTGGCTGAGCCTGAGGCAAGATGGCTGCGCCCATGTGAGTCGTCCCCTACCTCGCTAGCGTTCGGCGGCTGCGGCGAGGTTCGAGGCCAGGCCGGGGAGCTACGCAGGGGCCGCGGGAGCCAAGATGCTGAGGGCGGCGCGGAGGGCGCTTCTGTGGGGCCGAGCTCAGGCCCCGGCCCAAGCCTGCGGACCGACGATCAGAGCAGCCGCGGGGCCTCTGTGCGCCCCGCAACCTCCTGGTGAGGGGGAGGGCGGGGCGAAGTCAGGCGGCGAGAGCGAGGCCGGAGAGAAAGCGGGCGGCGGGGACTGGAAAGAACTGGGGAGGGGTGGGAGAAACGGGGCTGGCGCGGGGGACCGTAAGCGCGGGCCTGGAAAGAGGCCAGGCGGCGGGGCCCGAGAATAAAACGGGAGAGAAGTGGGACCGTGAGGACGAGGAGGAAGAGCAGGAAAGAAATCAGGCGGAGAGGTCTGGGAGAGAACCGGGATGGGATGGGGAAGAGTCGGGGAGGGGGAGGGGAGCCGGGGTCCCAGCAGTCCGGGCTTTTAGGGGCCACCTCCAGTCCCCCCCTTTCACTTTCTAGGAAATGGCCTCCTCCTCCAGGCATCCCGAGCCTATGCAGTTAAGAAGCCAGGTAGGTGCCCTGGGTCCTGCCCAGACAGGGCTGGGGTTGTCTCCGGAGCTTAATGGGAGCAAGCCCCCCGAGGCTTTAAGGGTGTCTTGGGTGGGGAGGGGGCAGCCAGGAAGGGACTCTGGGTTCCCACAGTGGGCCCCGTGAAGGCTAGGGGTTGTCTTTTGCCTTTCTTTGTATCCCCCAACATTTAGTAAAGATCCTGGTATTAATTAGGTATGGAATAAATGTTTATGGATTATGGACTGATTTAATTGGGATGCATAGATAGGAAGCCCTGAACTTTAGCACTAAAAAGGGGCTAAACTCTTCGCTTCCCAGTCTTGCACATGAAAAAACTGAGACTCCAAGAGATTAGATAACTTGCCCGGTCTGTTCAAATCCAGTGATCTGCTTAACCCCCAAGTATCCCCCAGGTCTGTTGGGGTTCGTCTCAGGGCTGATGGGCAAGGGTGAGAGCTGATCTCCTGTGGTTTCCTTCTGTGCCAGCTTTAGTAACCCAGTCCAGCCAGATGGATGACCTGCCTTCCTCTCTGCTGCTGAAAGATTACCAAAACGTTCCAGGAATTGATGGGTATGTATGTATGTATGTATGTATGTCACGATCTGGAGGCAGAATGTGGGAGAAAAGAGATGGAAAAGGCCGCCAGTTTTGAAGAACTGGTCACCATTATCACAGACTAGTCATTTTCATTATTCTTTATGCTGGTCAGGCAGAAGAGACTGGCCCCAGTTTGGGGAAATGGTTGAATGGGACTAATTAGTGAGGACTCAGGGTAATCAGAGAACAAGCAAAGTGAGCTGGAGAGGTGGAGGCATTGGCCCTTTCCTTCAGTCATTCACTTATCACTGTGACAAGGAGAAAAAAAAAATGATCTGAAGCTTGAGGTGTGTTCAGATGATCTCTCCTATGTTCTGGTTACTATTGAAGTCCTGCCTCCCCCCTGGCAGGACAGCCTCATATTCTTACTGTCATCCCAGTAGATCACTCTGCACAGTCCCCCTCAAAGCATAATCATCCATTCTTCTAATTTTGGGGGAGAAGACCTCTCTTTTCCAGGGAGTTTACTGATCTGTTTAGGAAAGAGATTCTAGTTTAACATGATTTTCCAGACTAATCTGAAATATGGGGTTCCTACCCCTACCATCACTCTGAAGTTCTTTACCGTTGTGGTCTCCCGGTAGGGTCGATGATGTTGTGAAAAGACTCTTGTCTCTGGAAATGGCCAGCCAGGTGAGTGTCTTCTCCCCTTCTCCAAGAACTTTTTTCCTCCACCTTCAGGTGTGCCATGGGTTCTGCTAAGTTTTCTCCCTGGTGTTTATTTCCATTAGCTCTAAACTCAGACATATATTTGTTGCACACCAAGTGTAGTTTGCCATTGTAATATTGACACCACTGAGCAGAATTATCTAAATGAGTTATCTGTGTTCATTTGTTTTATAAGAGGAGGTGGCAAGAGGATTACTTTGGCCTCAGGAACCAGGATTAGAACCTGGCGCTGCCACTTACTTTGTGACCTTAGACAAGTCACAGTTGTCTGGCCTCTGTTTCCTGATCTATAAGTCAAGGAGAATAGGCTCATGGATCATAGACTTAGAGCTGAAAGGGCCTTTAGAGATCAAGTACTCCAACCCCTTTACAGAGGAAGAAATTGAAGTCTGGGAAGTACTACTTCCTTATAGTCGCATAGTAAGTGGCAGAGTCAGGGTTCAAACCAATATGTTCAGAGTCCAAAATCAATGTTCTCAAGACTGTATCACACTGCCATCATAGTCACAGCTCCTCTGTTACAGGGCTGTGAGGGATAAATGAGACCTCAGTCATAAAGCACTTCATATACTGCAAAGCCCTATGTAAAATGGCAACTGATTTATAATTATAAATAATGGAGGGAAGCACAGGTCCTTGCCTCTGATGATGAGGATGAGATGGGGATCTCAGTTTGACCTCTGTCCCCAGTGTGATGTCAGACTCGTGTCCACCAGCCTTCAACACATGTATTTACTGAGTCAGCCTCAAACCCAGCTCTTCTTGGTTCCAAGGCCAGCTAATGTACCCACTCTACCATACTGCCTCTGACAGATAGTGGTTTTGTAGCCTTCAGCAAGTCACATTAGCCTCTCAGTGCCCTAGGTCAGAGGTGTCAGACTTGCATCCCACAACAGTGCTGACTGCAGCTAAAACTAGCAAAAAAAAAAAAAAGTCTAACAAAATGAATGCAATAAAACAGAGATAATACTACATTTTTAAACTAAGACATTATGCATCCTACAGGGATCCTTGTGTACATTTAGTAGTCCCTGTTTCTATTTGTGCTTGATAGCACTACCCTAGGTAACTCTCTTAAGATTCTGAGTTTTAGAGAAGGTACCCTCAGTCTCCTTCCTTCTGTACTCTGGTTGCTTTTTACTGAGCTCCCTTGGAGTCAGTCCTCTGGAATGCCTGGAGAACTGTGGTGTGACCTTTTCCAAGACAGCCCTTAAAGTATAGTGGCCCAAGAGGTTTGAGAACATGATGGAGTGTGTTTTGAGAATAAAGGGGCCCAGACCGACAGAAGAACCTTTTTGGTTTGTTCTCCCATCAGAAGGAGAAAATGAAGATAAAGACAGAGCAGTTGCTAAACCAGATCATGGTAAACCCAGAAGACACCACATCCCTGGAAGCTCGAGGTTGGTTCGAGAGTGAATGGAGGGTGGGGGTGGGGAATGACCTGCCCCAACACATATTTTAGGGCCCTATATAGCTCAGATGGTTATGGGGGCTGAAATCTGGCTAGGCAAGGAACAAAGAAAGTGACCAAGAAAAACAAAATACTGGAACAGTATTTGTTAGCCTTGGGTGCTGTGGGTGTCACCCTTCCTTATTTGATGAAAGGGTCACAAAGACCCTGAGGGTTCAAACAAAGTAACAAGCAAATCTTTTTATTCTTATTCCAATACCCCCTGGTTGAAGCTGTTATCTAGGTGGTTAAAAAGCATTTGAGGAGGATAAAAGTCCCTGATCCGAAGGTTAAAAGCTTTCAGCCAGGATGTCCCCTGGAGTCTGAACTCCCTGTCAAAATCCTAGAAACTACTTTTTGACTCTTCCTGCCCTGAGAGCTCACAGCTAGGTCTTAGATCTATCCTCCTGTGGTAACGGTAACTCACACTGCCCCAGGTCTTCCCCCCCTCCTCCTTTCCCTAGGGAATCTCTTCTGTTCCCATGGATTCAATGACCATCTCTGTACTAATGATTCTCACATCTATTTATCCAGCCCTGACCTTTCTCCTGACCTCCAGTCTCACTTCTACAGCTGCCTACTAGACATCTAGAGCTCTGTGTCACATAGAAACTCAACACATGCAAAACTCGTCTTTCCCAAAGCCCTCTCTCTTCAGAACTTCCTCACATGGTAGAAGGCACCCCTGTCTACCCAGGCTCACAACCTAGCAGTCTTCCTTGACTCTTCACTCTTCCTTCACGCCACCCGCCCCCCATCCTTGTTTCCAAAGCTGGTCAGTTTTACCTTTTTGACATTCTTAGAACCCAATCCTCTTTCTTCTCTGTTACTGCCACTACCCTGGTGAAGGCCCTCATCACTAAAGCCTTGGGCCATTTCAGTGTGCTGGGGGGTTCTCTTTGCCTCAAGTCTTTCTCCAGTCCAGTCCATCCTCAGGTGCCAGAGGGATCTTCCTAAAGGACAGGTCTGACCATCTCACCCACTTACTCAGTAGATTCTAGTCATTCAGTTACCTTTCCCACCACCACCTTTCCTCTCTTCTACTTCCCTCCCCTCCACGTGATCTGTGATCCAGTGACACTGACCTCCTTGCTGTCCTGCTTGCCCCATTCTCCCATCTTCTGCATTTCTGTTGACTCTGCCCCATACCTGGAACACTTCCTCTATCGCCTTCTGGCTCCCCTGGCTTCCTTCAGTTTCAGCTAAAAGCCCACCTTCTGTAGGAAATCTTTGCCCATCCCCCCCACTACTAGCGCTTTCTCTCTACAATTACCTCCCACTTACACACTCTATATTTTGTTTTTATAAAATGTGTTGTATGTTTCCTCCCTCGTTAGAATGCGAGCTCCTTGAACATAAGGGCTTTCTTTATCTCCCTTGTACCTGGCACGTAGTAGGTGCTTGATAAATGATTGTGGATTGACTGTGGACTAAAGCTGTTGCTTCTGCTGTTTTGAGAGTGTGAGAGGGGTGGGAGTTAACTCCCACCTCCCCCAGTTCCACCTGTACCCTTGCCAACAAGTGTTCAGTGCCTGGACCAATTATCCTCCAATAGGGGCCCAAACCTTGTCACAGAGCTAGAGAATTTGAGAGTTGGAAGAGGTCTCAGCAGGAATCTGCAATTAGGTCCCTGACACATGCTCATCTGGCCTCTGCCTGCTCCTTTCTCATAAGGATAGCCTGCTCCCTCCTAAAGCAGCCCATTCTGTTTTGTGGACATCTCCAATTGTTAGGAAATTTTGTCTCCTATCAACCCTAAATGGATACTTCTATCTGTTGCTCTATGTTGTACCCTCTGGGGCCAAAAAGAACAAACCTAACCCCAACTCCACTGGGCAGTCTTTCACCTAACCCAAGGCAGCTACCATATTTGTGCCTCTCCACTCCCCCACCCTCCACACTCCCTAGTCTTTGTTTCTCCTGGCCAAATGCCCTTAATTCCTTCAACCTTTGCTCATATAACATGGACCCGAAGCCCTCAAAATCCTCATAACCTAGCCCTTTCTTATCTTTCCAGCCTCCTTATACCTTTCTCCCTAATATGAATTCTTCCATCCAGGGACACTAGCCTCCTGGCTTCCAGCTTTTCTCTCCCAGGCATTTTCTCTGGCTGTCCCCCATTCCCAGAATGCTCTCCTTCCTCTGCTGACTTCTCTGGTTTTTCTGTCCCAGCTAAAATCTGCACCTCGACAGAAAGCCTCACCCAACCCTTCTTAATACCAGGGCCTTCCCTCTGTTATCCATGTCCTATTTATCCAGTAAATAGCTTGTTTTGTATATATGTTTGCATGTTGTCTCCTCCATTAGATTGTAAGCTCCTTGAGGGCAGGGACTGCCTTTGCCTCTTTTTTTTCTTTCTTTTTGGAGAGCAATTGGGGTTAAGTAACTTGCCCAAGGTCACACGGCTAGGTTTTTGTTTGTGTGTTCGTTTAAGTGTCTGAGGCCGGATCCGAACTCAGGTCCTTCTGACTCCAGGGCCAGCGCTCTACTCACCCTGCCACCTAGCTGCCCCACTTTGCTTCTTTTTATACCCCCAATCTTTAACACCCTGCCTGGCACATACAGTAGGCTCTTAATAAATGTTGATTGGCTGGTTAGGTGGTTGATGGTTGCCTTTTTCTGAACATTTCAGCTTATCATTGTCTTTCCTAAACCCTGACACCCAGAACAGAACTGAGCCAATAAACCAAGGTGTGACCTGATTCGGACTAAGGACAGTGAGACTGTGGTCTCTCCTGTGGTCAGTGCTGCTAATAGGCCAAGACTTATAAATTTGTTGCTGGGGAAACCTGATCATTAGTAATGGGTTTGGAATCTAGTTAATTCTCAGTAAGAACCACCTTAGCCCTCTATCCATGCTGGCATATTTTTCTCTGAGTCAAGTGAGGCTTCAATAGGAGAGAATGGGTGATGTTTAGGGTCTTTTGTCTTACTCAAGCGAGCCAGGAACCAAACAGCTTTAAGAACTACCACCAAACTCAGCTCTGCTATTTACTATGTGACTTTAAACAAGTCCCTTACCTTCTCTGGACTGTAATCATAAAATATGTAAAAGAATGGAGATCTCCAACGTGCCTTTAAGCTATTAGTCTATGCTCTATGTTCCAGGGTTCCTCCCAGATTTCATTCTTTGTCCTAAGGCCCCTTGAAACTCTGACTTCTGTGTTCTAAGTCCTCTCCTGCCCTTGAAATTCTATGTTCTAAGGGCTCTCCCAGCTCTAACATTTCTGTGTTTTAAGGTTTAAATTTCATTTTATGACTGTTTAACTCCCCTCCCCTGTTTGGGTACAGTCTCCCATAAAATTAAGGAATTGGACTTGAGTGTCTATAAGGTCTTTTCCAATTCTGTCATGCCGCCGTCCAGGTTCTCATCCCCTCCCCAACCCTGGCTTACTCCCATCTCCTACCTGGGCATCCAACTGTTTATTACAGTTTCCTTTTCACTCATGTAACCCAAACTGTTACTTCCTCTTCTACCCTTTAGCCAGTTTCTATTTACTAGGTGGTGAGTTTCTAAGTATCAAAGAGACCCACATAAAAGGTTTGCAGAGCATGCTTCCAGAGCCTCCTAGCCCTATTTGGGGAAGGTAGCCTCAGCTTTCCATACCACTAGCAATCCCTCCTGTCCTTCTGAACATCACTCTGATGGCAGTAGTGCCACAGCACTGCCTGTCCAGCCTTCCCCACTTTACTACTAAAGTACAACTCTCAGGACTGATAGTAAAATGTTACTTAATTTAGACAAATATTTTCTAAGTGTGCGCAGTGTACCCAATTTCTCTATTGTTAATGAGACACCAATAGGATAAGTAATTAATTCCTGCCAACAACAAAATGCAAGTATTAATTCAGTTAAGAACCCTATCCCATGGACCACCTGTGAGAAACTTCTTAGCCATGTTTTGAGATCCTTGCTTTAAGGGAGCTGTCCTAAAGCCAGTCCTACCCCTAGCCTCTTTCCACCAGAGCAGAGCCCAGTTCAGCTGTAGTTTTGAAAACACAATATGTCACGAGTCAGTCTTGAGAGAGTCCCATTAGTCAATGGTTTCTCGGCAAGGAACCATCGCAGCCCTCTCTCAGAGCTGTTCTTTCCCATATCTGCCAGAGGTGGGTTGTCATTGTTTTGAGGGCCTCTGCTCCATCTTCTGCTTTTTCTGCCCTGCCTCGGAAATAGAAACATGTACCCACAGAAATGATGCAAGAACTTGACGGAAGGATGTGTCAGAGGTACTGAGGGCAGAATGGGAACTGATAAATGAGGAGGAATCATACACTGTTAGAGCTAGCAGAAGCCGTAGAGATTAACAGTCATCCAGAACCCTCCTAGAGTAGCAGGCAGAGAGTCAGAGGAGGGAAGTGATTTCTTTGTGTAAGGTCCTGCCAGTCCTGATCTTCCGTCTGGGCTTCAAGCCTAGGTCTCCTGACTCACTGGCCAGGGCTGTTCCTGCTGCACCACATCTGCCTTCCCATCCAAAAGACTTGAAAGGGGATAAAGACCACCAGGGTTCCCACAGCCATTGTGATTATCAGGACACTGGCAGCTTACAAAATATTAGTAATTTATTAGCATTGCAGAGTGGCTAGAGAGTTGGCCTTGGTTCACATTTGATCTCTGATGCATACTGGCTGAATGACCGTGGCAAGTGCTCCAGGCAAACATTTAAAACTGAAGAGCTGCTGATCTGAATCCTGGGGGAGTTTTCATGATAGGATTCCATCCCTACCCAGAAGAAATGGTAGGTCAGGAAATCAAAGTTACATAAGTCAGATGGCATTTGGGCTTTGATCTCTGAGTTCTGTCATTCAATAAACATTAAGCGCCTACTGTGTGCCCAGCACTGTGCTAAATCCTGGAGATACAAAAAGGTGAAAGTGAGTCCCTACCTTTAAGGAGTTTACAGTCTAATAGGGGAGACAGCATGCAAACAATGTTGTACAAACAAGCTATAGATAGGATAAATGGGAAGTAATTGATAGAGAGAAAAACCTGGCATTAAGAGGGGTTGGGGAAGGCTTCCTGGAGAAAGTAGGATTTGAGTTAGAAATTAAAGGAAGCCAGGGAGGTCAGTAGTTGGAGAGGAGAAAGGAAAGCATTCCAGCTCTGGGGGACAGCCAGAGAGAATACCCAGAGGAGAGAGATGGAACAGCCTGGAGGCCAGTGTCACTGAATCAAAGGACCCATCATGGAATAAAACGTAAGAAGATTCTGTGCCTCTTGAGTTCTGGCCGCTTGCTGTCCTGACCTCTCGTGGTTTGCTATTATAGTTATAAAATTGACAGTCAAGATCCGAAACTATGAAGAACACATGCAGAAGCATCGAAAGGTGAGCTGCCCCCTCCTGTCCCCTCCTGCCCTCCCTCCCTTCTTTCTGTCCTCTCCTCCTTGGAGGGAGATCTAGTTGCATCTGCAGGGTTAAGATCCCGTTGGCGGGGGGGAGGGTTCTCATAAAGCATTTATTGGTGGGGAAAATGTGCTCTTTTTTACAACTAAACTGGATTTTGAATTTTGAATAGCTTGAATTAATCATATTTCTTGTGTATAAAGATTCCCACCCTTGCTTGCAAATGGGTGTTTCTCCTTGGCATCCAGTAGAATTTTTGCCCAGACATCAGCCTCCATCAAATACTCAAAAATTAACCGAGTTGGGGTGGCTAGGTGGTGCAGTGAATAGAGCACCAGCCCTAGAGTCAGGAGGACCTGAGTTCAAATATGGCCTCAGACACTTAACTTGTGTTAGCAATGTGATTTTGGGCAAGTCACTTAACCCCGATTGCCCTCAAAAAAAAAAAGGCAAAAAAAAATTTTTAAATGTTGGGGCGGCTAGGTGGCGCAGCAAGTAGTGCGTTGGCCCTGGAGTCAGAAGGACCTGAGTTCGGATCCGGCCTCAGACACTTAGCACACATAAACAAAAACCCAGCCGTGTGACCTTGGGCAAGTTACTTAACCCCAATTGCCCTCCAAAAAAAAAAATTAACCGAGTTTTCCAATCAGCCAAACTAAACATAATTTCATGGACAGGGATTGTATGGTTATCAAACATAGCTTATATTAAATGTCCTTAAAGTGCTTCTTGACGCTGTCAGTTTGTGCTAATTGTGACACTAGGTGGCGCCAGTTGTCAGCACACTGGCTATGTGACCGCAG
>WOXC01008876.1:0-26118 GCA_011680675.1 Gymnobelideus leadbeateri | reverse complement strand
TCTCTCTCTCTCTCTCTCTCTCTCTCTCTCTCTCTCTCTCTCTCTCTCCCACTTCACTGTGGTACCTTAGCATGCTGATACCTGATTCTTCTTTAGAGAAACTTTCTTTCAAAGTGAAAGAATGAGAGACATTTAATTCAACTCAATAAGCATTTATTGTTCATCAAAGATTCAGTCATGTCCAACTCTCCATGGCCCCATTTGGGGTTTTCTTGGCAAAGGCACTAGAGCAGTTTGCCATTTCCTTCTTCATTTCATTTTACAGATGCGGAAACTGAGACAAACAGCATTAAGTAACTTGCCCAGCATCACACTTGAGGTTTGTACTCTCAGTTGTGCTTGAGGTGAACAAAACAAGCAGTTATGATTCTAAGAGTTATTCTAATCAATTTTCACTTGAGTGACATTAAAATTACTAATTTGATCTATCAGAGTTCAAGTGTTTCTAGTACAATTAATACACTTTGCTGGTACTATGTTAAGTAGCAAAATCTCAGAACTTAATACTTATGATGTATGTTTCATATATGACACTACAAAGTCAAACTTAACATTTAAGCTAAACGTCTATCAGATCAAAGTCAAAACAATCTGTCATATAAGCAAATTTATTAGCTAATATTATATTATTTTAGGTATTAATTTATTACCTTAAACCTTCCTCTTTTATGAAAACACCCAATACACAGTGTATTTGTGATTTTATCCACGTGACTTTGAAATTGTGTTACCCTCATGCCATAAAGCCAAGGAATTGGATCTTAGCAGAACATTATTGTTCAATGACTCACAACATTCAAATTTTGTTTGGTAGATTTTTTTCAGACTATTCTATATTAAACCAAGCAGAATGATACTAAATATGTGGCATGGTTCAAAAAACAAAACATAGTCATAAGAAGATGGTCCAATGACTTTATTCCACAGAAACATTTAAAAACACACAAAAACATTTTAAAATTTCAATACACATCACCTGCTGTTGTTTTAAACCACCCGATTGATGTAGATGCTTTTTTCTTACAAACACATTCAGTCCTCATTGTCTGATGAAACTAGTTCTAATTTCTTCAAAGTCCACCACAAATCCTTTAATGTATTTGTTCTGTTGCAGAATAATGTATAACTTGAGAGAATTTTCTGCCAGTGTCCCTTCCCACATTTTTTCATCATTTATTTCAATTTCTTATCTTCATAGGAACCCCAGGCCCTCCTTTTCCATTGTCTAGGTCTTTCAGAAGTGTTTTTTCATTGTTTGCCTTGTTTTTGTTGTTGTCTTTAATGGTTATTATACGGGGTTCTTTTAGTGCTTTTGCTACTGCTTTTAAGACTTTGTCTGATCCTTTTACTTCCTTGACTTCTTATTTTATTCTTGTTTCATCAAAATCTTGGTGCTGTGAATTCTCAAGTTTATTTTGTGACAAAGATAAGAGATTTCCATGAGACCTGGTTCCAGAGGTTGAACCTACAAGATACTCTGCTTTCACATTCTGTTTGTCACTATTTTCTGTTTCACCTCTTGTGCTTTCAACAAAGGGACCAAAAATGTCTTCATCTTTTTTTTGCTTTCCACTACTTTTAATGCTGCCTTCATTAGAAAGCACGCTGATTTTTCAGGTAACACCTGATTGCAACATAAATCTTGACTCTGTCTGCCATGCATTTATAAGTGAAGCACTGACTTCATTTTCTTAATTATCTTCAACAAATTCTTTTTTAGAGGTTTATTATCCTCTGTGTCTCCAAATAGTCTTTCAAAGACACCTTCTGTTTTATAGCTTGCTTTCTCCATGCAAACTGTTGCAGCCTGAATTTCAAATAAATCACGAATTTGGTCATGAAGTGTTTCTTTTTCCTTTCTAATTTTATACCAGATTATCAAGACTGATTCCAATGGAGTAAGTCGTGCATCACTTTAAAACTGTGCATTCAGTGTTTTATCTTCCACAATTCCTGTTAAAAACTGCCACACATATATAGTTCTTAGATAATGTGATGTTTGTCTGATGTGATGAATAAGGGCCTCCACAATGCCGCAGTTATGCTTAAATTCTTCAATATCATATTTGCAGAAGGCCTGGCAGAGGTTAAGGCAGAAGAAATCCAGCATCCATCCGCAGGACAGGGAAATAGCTGCTGTATCCATGGTGTAAGGCATGGATTCATCTTCCTCCTCTTCCTCAAAAGGAAAGAATTGCTGATTCATGACCAAGTTATATACCCATTCCTGTGATGACTTTGGCTCCATAGCTTCCTCTTCCAATTCCCAGCATCTAAGGGACCCCTCTGTCCCTGTTTCTCTCCATAGCGATTTTAAAAATTTTTTCAAGGGTGGGAGGGAGAGAGAACTCTAGTGTATTGGGTAAAAAGTCTATAGATACCTAGCTAATTTGTGTTCCAAAAAAGTGTCATCAGGCCAGAATGATAAACCAAATGTAATAAGATAAAATTATATAAGGACAAACATTAAAATGTTACACCTGGGCTCAAAAAATTAGGCTTGTAAATTCAAGAGATATGTGATATAGAAGCAATGTTCGCACAAAAATATCTTGGGATTGTAGTGGCCCACAAGTTCAAAGTGAGCTGTCAACACGACCTGTATAATCAGAAACATGAATGTAAACTAGAACTGTACAAATAGAAATATATATTGTGACCAGAATGAAGCACTCGTGTTCTCACTGATCAGAATAGCACTGGAGTATTTATTGTTTTTAGTTCTAGGTGCTATATTTTAGGAAAGTCTTTGAGAATCAGAAAGCATCTAATGGAGAGGAATCCACATGGTGAGGAGACTAGATAATACATAATAGGAGGGTTGATTGTATTATGAAGGATACTTACTTAGAGGTGACTATTGTAGCTATCTTCCAGGATATGAAGGGCCTTCACATAGAAAAGGGATTAGATTCATTCTGCTTAACCCTAGCAAGCATAAAGAGGTACAATGGGAAGAAGTTATTCATAGGGACACAAACTTAGGCTTGATTTTAGGAAAATATTTCTTAAAATTGGACTTAATCGGGGTGGCTAGGTGGCGCAGTGAATAGAGTGCCGGCCCTGGAATCAGAAGGACCTGAGTTCGGAGCCGGCCTCCGAAACAAAAAACAAAAAAAAAACAAACAAAAACCTAGCCGTGTAACCTTGGGCAAGTTACTTAACCCCAATTGCCCTAAAGGGGCGGCTAAGTGGCGCAGTGAGTAAGAGCGCCGGCCTCGGAGTTTGGATGACCCGAGATCAGATCCCGCCTCAGAAAATGAGCACCCACGCATAAACAATGACTAGCCGTGTAACCTTGAGCAAGTTACTTAACCCCAATTGCTTTAAAAAAAAAAATTGGACTTAATCAAAAGTGAAATAGCATGCCTCAGGAGAAAGCAATTTCATCTCACTAGAGTTTGGATTACCACTTGTCAGCAGTATATTATAGGGGATTCCTGTTTGAGTATAGATTCCTCCAAGTAGAGATTGAATCAACCGTGGCAGCAGTGGCATAGAGGAGATCCCTCTTCCTGTGTAGATTAAACCTTCCAATTCCAAGATTCTGTGAATTGTTAACTTTCTCAATGTACTAAAGTAGCAGCAGCTCACTTGTATCTACATACAAACATCAAACATCCTTTATGTTTATGTAGCACTTTACATAATCATTTCATTTGAGCCTTACAACAATCCTAGTAGCTGGGCACTATAAATGTGACCATGACTGTTTTACAGGGAAGGCAACTGAGGTTCAGAGAGGTTAAATTATTTGCTCATGTTCTTAAGTGGTGGAGCTGCCACTTAAAATGCAAGTTCTCTGGCATCAAGTCTAGAAAATGCCTAATGTAACGCATTGGCTGTTTACTTCTAATAATGATTATAAAAATGATTCTATCATCTACAGCGTGTAGGGGCGTCTTATGTACATGTATAACGGGTGAAAGAATTCAATTCTGTCTGCTACAGACCCATTAAGTGTTTTTTTTTCCTTTTTGTGGTTTTGGAGGGTACATTTTTGTACCAGATGATGTTGGAATGAAAATGTGGGCTCCTTAAGAATAATCATTTTTCTTCACACTATTGCCTACTTTTCTTACTACAGGAAGCAATCATTTCAGTTACATCTTTCTTCCCTCAGTGAAGATCAGCCTCCAAAAGGCACTAACAAGCATCTTCAGTTAGTCAAAATGCCCAGTCTATGGATTTACCAGTTTTCCACTCCTCCTCCTCCTCTGGATTCACCCAGACTGAAGTTTAGACATCCATTCCAATGAAGTTGTCTTTTCAAAACATGCTCTTCTCAAAAGAGGCAGAAAGTGACTAGTTTCCAAATCCACTGTAAGGATTTCACTAAAAAAAGAAAACTAATAATGAAATAAAATGTAACCAAACCCTCCTGGCTTAGAATCTGACTACAAATTGAAAACTATGCTAGTGTTTACATGGTTTTGAGTTTTACTAGAGAAGATTTGCCCAGCATTAAAAATACACTGTTTTTGATTAGCTTGAAGTAGGATGTCTCCCTTCCCCCTTTGGAGACTATAGGGAAATGAAAATATGATAAAACATTAGTTAAACCTCCACATACCTACATCAGTACATATATGTGTGCCCACATGTTTAGTCATATACAAAGTTGTGATTTAAATGGAAGTAAACACACATTCCTGCACATATATTTGTATTCCTGTAGACAAATATTAAGAGACAGCAGTGAGCCCCAAACTGGAATATGTGGACCCTTGGGGGAAAAGGTTATAACAGATGATCAAGTATGTTACTTGTAGACTGAATAAATGTATGCATATGTGATTTTTCAAATGTATGGATATGGTCTTAACAAAATGCAAATTTATTTAAAAGTATTCTAGAATTCATAGTAGCTTTTAGTTATAATGTTTTTAATTGAGTAATGGATAAAAAGAATACAACCACTAATATGGGGAAATTCTGAAAATGATCAAGATCATTTTCAGATCAAGAGTTCTTCATACATAAGAAACGCTGGTGTCGTTGGACAAACATTAAATTTAAAGTCAGAAGGCTGACTGAGTCCTAGTTTCTGATATTTAGTATAACTATAAAAAAAGTATTTAAACTCTCTGTGCTTGTTTCATCACCTAGAAGAGTTAGTAACACCTGTCTTATATATTCTATATATATTTTAATGCACTCTATAAATATTAGTCAAGGGCAGCTAGGCAATGCAGAGGATAGAGTGCTGGGCCTGAAATCAGAAGGACTCATTTTCCTGAGTTCAAATATGACCTCAGACACTAGCTATATGACCTTGGGAAAGTCACTTAACCTTGTTTGCCACAGTTTCCTCACTTGTGAAATGAGCTAGAAGAGGAAATGACAAACTACTCCAGTATCTTTGTCAAGAAAACCCCAAATGGGGTCACAAGGAGTTGAACACGACTGAAATGATTGAATAACAAAAACAATAATAAATGAGTCATTTGTTATTCAGAAGAAATAAAATAAATAAACCTCTTTGTAAATCTCTGTGTTCTTGTTTTTTACAGGTTGAAAATGGGGGGAACATTTATTGAGCTGGCTCAGAGAAATTTGCTAAGGAAATATTGGGCATTGTTTAGCTTGTCTCTTAAAATTTTGATCCACAGGAAAACTTGATTGAATCAGTCCCAACTAATTCATAAATGAATAAACCAGATAGAGACTAGACTTCAGTTTAATGTCTTACCTTTCTTGAAGTACCATCCCATGACTAATGATTAGTATAAGAAATGAGGAAGAATGTATTAATGTATGCTTTAAAGTAATAAGTGTAATTTCTTCCAAAATCCTCTATAATTCAGGTTTGTCCCTAATTCATATTGTCTCTCCCCATTATTGTTCTATACTTATTTATTCAGATTAATAAGACTTTACTCTGTAGATACCCATTAAGATGTGGAATAAGATTCATAAGGGAAAGCTAATGAGATAGATAAGGATTTGCATGCAGAATGAGAAATTAGAATATGGGTCAAAGACTATTCACCCAGAGAAAGGAGCATACTGTGATGGGGAGAGCATCAGCTCTCAAATCTGAAGATATTGGTTCAAATCTTGCCTTTAGTGTTTACTACCTGAGAGGCCTTGGGCAAGTCATTTAGCTTTCTTGAGCCTGATATTCTTCATCTGCAAAATAATAGGATAGAGCTAGATTACTTCTCAGGTCCCTTCCAGATCTAAATCTATGATGCCAAAAATATTGACCCATAGGTCAATATCTTTCAAGGATGCAAAAAGAGGAAATGAATTTACAATTCCCCAAAACAACAACAACAACAAAAAAAAAAACTATGAAAGGAGTAGTTTGCCATTGGTGGCCTTCTGTTTTGTTGTCTTGGTTGTTTGCTTTCCCCCAGTTTCTAGCCTCTGTTCTAACAGCATTGGTAGATTTCCACTTGATTTTATACTTAGTAGAACAGCTTAAAGAAAGTTGTATCTGACTCTGAGAATAGAGGACCAGCACCAAATTCATTTGGTTCTTATGCTTTGTGGGTGCTGAACTAAAAGTTCCATGGATAATGGGGTTATTACTTCTGTTTAGCCACAGCAAATGGTAACAATGGTGATGGTTTGGTTTTGACTTGCTGTCAGGAAAAAAATATCCTAACAGTTAGAACTATACAAAAATGGAATGGGCTACCTCAGGGAATAGTGGATTTCCCCTCACAGGAGATCAGCAAACACAGAATAGATGACCACCATGTTTATTATATTAAAGAAGGGATTATTTTTCAGGTATGGATTAGATTAGGTGGTCATTTGAATTACCTTCTAACTTTGAAATTCTATAATTCTTGGATCATAATTTGGTTCAGTTCATTCTCAGCCCTTGAGAGCCCCATCTTCAGAGTTAACATTGTAATGGACTGTTTTAGAATTTCTTGGTCTAGAAACTTAGTGGGTTGAATCTCCACTGACAGGTCCAAATCATACATCTAGAGTTGGGAATGATCTTCCCTGTGCTCTAGTTCAACCTCCTCAACTTTAGAAGTGAGGAAACTGAGTCCCAGAGCAGATTTTAAAACTTGCCCAATGATAGTAGGATCAGAGGTTTAGAGTTGGAAGGAATCTTGGAGGTCTTCTGATCCAACACCCTCATTTTATAGATGAGGAAACAGTGACTCAAGGAAATTAAATGCCTTTCCTATGGTCACATAAATAGTCATTACCAAAGCCAGAATTTGATCTCAGGACCCCTAAATCTAATTATCATATTATTTTAATTATATTAAACTGTCTTAAGTAGAATTCTTTCTGAACAAGGGAAGAGATTAGGTTCCTTTCAGACTCTACGGTTTTTAAAGTCAGCAAAAGTGTAAAGCTAGATGGCAGCAGCAACAATGGTAGAATTCTGGGTCATGCTATGTAGTGAGATGCTATCTGTATAAATATTCCACCCCAGATGTTTCTTACCCCACAGCTGTTGATTTAAGTATCTTCAGCTTCATTTGTAAATGTAGTAAGAACATGCATGAAAGACCAAAGCAAGAAGCAAAGACTTTCTTAGACTCACATGCATGTGCTAGCATACACATGTATGCAAAGAGTCAGGAAGTCTAACTAGATGCCCAGTGGATACCCTGCAGAAGTCTGCCTGTGTTGCACTCACCCTACATGCTTCAATTCCAGAATTTTTCTTAAAGTTTGACTATACTTTTCATTTATTTATGGGCTCAAGTAATCAATTTCAAATGTCACCAGAAGAGTGTAATACATTCTTGCTGAGAATACGGTTTTTTCTTGCTCGGCAACTTCTTTCTTTAATATTTGTCTAGCAGGGTAACTGTTTTACATTAACCCTAATGGTGTTTATATTGGTTGCAACAATGTTTAAGTCGTGGGGACATATTTGTTATTCATACTGAGGCAGTGGCATTGTTTAGCAGAGTATATTAGTATTGATAATATTTTACTAGAGACACTGCAGAGATGTTTATAATAATAGCAAGGGTGTTTATCTTACCACGATTATGTTTAAGCAACTTTAATTGTATTCATATTAAACAGATCAATGCTGAAACTGATGTAATGTGTTTAGCATCAATACTAAGGTTGCTAAGTTTGGGGGCCTTTAGATGGAATTAAAGAAGCAAGAAGACAATGGAACATATGGAAAACATTTTGGCTCCTCTCTTCTTGTCTAACAAGAAGGATTAGTGCATTTGCTAAGATACAGTATATGATGTACAGTGGGATCGAAATACAAGCATCTGTTTCACTTATGAGCAGACTCTATGTGTATGTGCATGTGTGTGCGCACACACGCGTGCGTACATTCAAGCTAAACCTGAGTCCAGTGTTGGAGATTCTTCAGATGCTTTCCAGCTGGCTGTCGCTTGCTAAGATGTTTCAAAATGTATTTTGTAATGGCTTATAAAAGTACCACACTGTGTACAGGAGGTTATTAAGTGTGATATACTGTGTATAAGAATGTTCCAAATTCCCTCCGCACTGTATCCATCAATCTCGCTATATTAGGGTTGGCAGAGAAACAGCTGTAGCAAGGATCTGGACTTTATCTTGAACTGAAAGGAGTGTCCTAATTATCTACTCATCATAGCTACCCCACTCATGGTGAAGTGAGATCACTCCTATCACATGAATAGAAATTTCATATCCCCAGATTCACCGCTTAGCTCTTATAAATGTGAACGAGAAGCAATTGTTTTGAATTCCATCAGAGACCTGCAGTCCAAATGGTTCTTTGGAAAAAGTATCCCCTCTAGAAAACTCCCAGCACTATGGCCCATTTTGAATTAACCCATCCAGGCTCAGTTTCCTTCATGTGTGTTCCAAAGTTTCTTTAACCAATGTTAATTTAGTAAATGTGCATTAAGTACTTTCTGTGTGCAATTCACTCCAATAAAGGGAGCATTTACAAGTGCATACTATGCACCAGAATCTGTGCTAGGTACTAGGGACATAAAGAAAAAATATAATAAAAGAGTACCTACCCTTCAGGAATTTGCACTATATCAGAGAAAAAGAACAGTTACGTATAGTAGATAATATGCATAGTTAAGCAGATATATACAAAGTAACTTTAGGTGATGAAACTATTAGCTGATGAGAACTGGAAAGGTCTCATGTAAAGAAAGGTCTTGAACTGAGAGTGAGGAATTAGAAGAGATAGAGAGAAGGAGCAAGAGAAGGAAGAGGAGGAGGAGGAGGAGAGAGAATATACCAGGTGAAAGCACAGAGGAAAAAGATAAAACATTATGCAAGAAAAATAGCAAATAGGCCAGTATAACTAACCAGTAGATGATAGAAGACATAAGACCAAGTCTGCAAAACTAGGTTAGAGTCATATTGTGAAGGCCTTTGAATACTGAAAAGCAAGTTTGTATTAATGTGCAATGTACTATAGATTGTACTAATATAATGTAGGACTAATTGTTTTATGTCCTGGAGGCAGAAGGGAAGAGTCACTGAAGTTTTCTTGAGCTGGGAAATAACATAGCTAGACATATGCTTTAATAACTATCCCTGGGCCTTAAAGGAGATACTCAGTTTGGATAAGACCCTGACAACCTTCTTGGAGTTTTTTAGCTCCAAGTCACACAAGAAAGACCCCAGAACAAAGCTGATTTCAAACCCAGCCATTTTGATAGTTTACAGTTGTAGATGATCCAGAATTTGACTTGCATAATGAATTCAATTTAGAGATAAAAATTCTGATGAATTTCTTAATACAAAACAAATTCAACTTTCATGGAACTTAGAACATGAAGAAAAACATTTATCTGGTCAGAATTTAAGTAACTATTCCATTTCATGTCCCCTTTTCCCCAGCACTCGGGTCTGCCACACCCACCCCCTAACAGCTTATGTATAAATAACTGAGCACAGTTTCTTTCTGATGTCAATTCAACCTTCTCCCTTCGATGTTTTCTGGTTACCCCGAGCAGTTAGTTAGGTGGAGAACAGGATGTTCTCCTGTGGTACAGGAGTCAGGTTCTACTGGTGCCTAACAGCTCTTTGGTAGTACATTAGGCCTATTTTGATGATTGTTTTCCAGAAATATGGGTTTCCTAATAGAATCCTGAAAGCCCAGAAAGGTTCATAACCTTTCTAAATGTTCCTGTTTACCCCTCAGTAACACATTGTGAAACAAAGATGATCAAACCAACCAAGAGACTTCTCTCCCAGGATTCCCAAACCAACTTCTCCATAGCACCTTGTTAGAAGCATAGATGATTTCTGTTTCTCTTACTTTTATTAAAATGCAGCTGCTCAGATATCATTTTAGAATAAATATTAGGAAAGACAGAGTAGGTAAAAGGGAAGGGCCATTGTTGGAGAAAGTATCTTTTTTCTCTGGAGTGTAGTATGATGAATGATGAGGACAACAGCACACATTTTATTAGTCACATCACCAATTAGAGGAGGAGCAAAGGATAGCGTTTCTGCTCAGGCCATAGGGTAGAGTCAGTGGAAGATAGTGAGAAGGCTAAACTACTCAACTCCTATTTTAACTCTTCATTCTCTTCCTATGAAAATGATCCTTGGAGCTGGAAAGAAAAAGCAAAAATAGTAGGGAATAGAAGCTCAAGCAAAGTAAGACATTGGGAAATAAGCAAGATAATACCTAGGAACAAGTTTAAGTCATCAAATCCAAATGAACTACATCTTATAGAAGTGAAAAAAATTGGAGTTCTGGTTGTTGAGACTCTAGTGGTAGGGGTTGAGAATGTGGGATAGGAATAGGTGCCACAGGGTTAGATGACTGCAAGCGTGCTGATTTTCCAAAATGGGAAAAGTACAGAATGTGCACAGTGTGGCCTGGTGATCTTGACTTGTACTCCTGGTAAAAATTTAAGACATATTATTAAAGAGATCATTTGTAAGCACTTAAACAGAAAAACAGTGATTAATTTTAGCCATGTGGCCAATGACATTTACTTTTTGGACAAGATAAATTTATTGGTAGATCCAAGGAACTCTATAGATATGACATAGCTAGTATTCACCAAAATATTTATCAAATGATCTCACACTATCCTTGTAGACAAAATGTGAAGATACAGGCTAGATTATAATAAGTTTGGGTGGTTTTAGAACTGGCTAAATAATTAGACCAAGAAAGTAGCCAATGATAGATCTACGTTATCTTGGGGAGAGGACTCCCCAGGAACCTGTCCTTAGCCCTGTGCTGTTTCTCATTTTTACCAGTGACTTGAATAATGCCACAGAAGGTGTGATATTCAGTGGGGAGATGAAATAAAACTGGGAGGGATAATTGACAAATTTAGACTGGAGTCCAAAAGAATCTCAGTAGGCTAGAATGATAAACCAAATAGAGATAAATAAAGAATTCTACCCTCAAATAAAATTTTCTACCTTAAATATAAAGGGTCAAAAAATCAATATCATAACAATAAAATGGAATATGGCTTCAAGAGGATAGAGAGATAGAGTGTGTAGTGTTCTCTTCTCCAAGCAGATCTAGAAAATATACCAGAACAAATTCTGATGATAAAAGCCATAAAATCACAATAAGACATTGTGCACCACAGAAAAAGGAGGTCCCAGACTCATACCGATGTACCACCAGACCCCAAAACAGGTCACTATGATAGGGACAGATGTGAACTGGCATATTTCTCATTCACTACTTAGTTCTGGGTCACAGATGCAGGACAGATTAAGAAGAGTACCTGGACATAGCAGTGCCATTTGGGGGTGGGGACACCCTGGGATTTCTATGGAAAAAGAAAATTCAGAAGCCACCACCAGCAGTAGCAGTGTGGCTCAGATCCCAGACTCAGAGCAGGGTCTCCATATAACGAGACTGCAGCTTCATTTCACACCTGGCAGCACTCATTTTGGACTTCTTGGGCTCCTCCACCATGACCAGAGCTGGGTATATCTCTTTACTTTCCCCTCCTCTTCTCCACACACACGAACATAACTTTTCATCTTTCTCTTCTATGTTGTCTTTCCCCATTAGATTATAAGCTCCTTGGAGGCAGGGAATATCTTTCTTCTTTTGCCTTTGAATCATCAGCACTTAGCAGAGTACATGATACATAATAGGAACTTAATAAATGTTTATTGCCTGATTATTGCAGAGGAAAAACCAAAGTTGGAATCCCAGGTCAAAGGGAGACTTTAGTTTGATTATTTTAAACTACCAGAACTACACAGCTGGCTGATAAGGCCATTTACTAGTGTTGTTCAGACCCAAACACAGGTCAGGAACTTGCAGAGATCAGACAAGGGAGGCACATATCAGACTTTTCCCTGAATCAGACCACTCCAATAGCACTGAAAGTTTTCAGGTCCCCATTCTATCTCCGACATAGTGAAATAACATAATACTTAATACCCCCAAAAAGCAGTAACAGAACAGGAACAAGGTTGACCCAGACCTTCCCTCCAGCAGTGTGGCAGAGCCCA
Source organism: Gymnobelideus leadbeateri (assembly GCA_011680675.1). NCBI lineage: Eukaryota > Metazoa > Chordata > Mammalia > Diprotodontia > Petauridae > Gymnobelideus > Gymnobelideus leadbeateri. The sequence continues at coordinate 13,713 of WOXC01008876.1, read as the reverse complement.
GTCCTTATATCAGATCAAAAGTCAGGAAGTAGACTGGAAGAAAGGGCTATCAACCAAAAAAGAATCCCATCATAATGAGCTATTATTTGTGGTAGAGATGCTTAAGACACAGATATGGAAGAAAATAATGACTCTAAAATATCTTCAAGGAATGTCTCAGAGAAAAACACAGCTTGCTCACAAATTCAACTAGAATTCCTGGAAGAGATGAGGCAAGAGTTATTTTTTTAATAAATGAAATGAGAGTATTTGAGATAAAAAATTTGAGAAGAAATGAGAGTTGGAAATCCAGGGGAGGTCCATTGGATGGGAAGTGGTTAAAGAAGTTGTGACACACTGTTGTGATGGAATACTCACTGTTAAGAAATGATGAGCAGGTTGATTTTAGAAAATCATGAAAAGACTTAAATGAAATAATGAAGAGTAAAATAAGCAGAATCAAGAAAATATTTTATACAGTAATCGCAATATTGTTCAAAGAATAACTGTGACCAACTAAGTTATAAAACAAGGAGAGTAACAAGGATTCTAAGATTGAAAGAAGTTTCTAGTGTACATGGCACTGGATTAAGAGTAAAAGGACTTGAGTTTTTATGTAACTCACTTCACCATTTGGTCTCAGTTCTCTCATGTGTAAAATTAGGAATTTGGACCAAATGGTTTCTAAAGGTCCCTTAGAGCTCTGGAATTCTGTGGATCTAAGTTTGGCTCTAGGAGAGCTAGGTGGCACAGTGGATAGAACATTGGGCCTGGAGTCAGAAAGACTTGAGTTCAAATCTGACCTCAGACACTGTTTCCTTTCCAGCACTTAGTAGCAAATGTTTTCTCAATGAATAATCATTTAGTAAGCCAGGATCCATGCCACTAAGGTGAAAGCACAAATGAACACACAACTCACAACTTTAACTTGGGTATATAGAAGGATAAGGAACAGTTTGGCTGAATAAGAGATAGAAAACAACTAAGGAACTGTGACTCTTGTAAGGGATAACCCCCAACCTGGCCACAGGTTTTAAAAGAAACATGAGTTCTTCTGGGTCTATAGAATCCTAGTCCCATGCCACCTGTCCTTAGAATCCATGTGATGATTGAAGGAAGCATCTTCAGTATCATTGGCATTTTGGGTCTTCTGTTTATACAATGGAGAAATCTTTTTCTTGTAACATGTAATCAGAAATGTCTCTCCTTTGATTCTCACCTTGGAGATTTGAAGGATGATGGTGGATAGGGTGCTTTTTAGTTAGGATTCAGGAGGCTGAGGACATAACTGACTTTCCCAAGTTCCCTACTGGATCTTTGGGTTTCCCAACTCTTTGAATATATTCAGTAACCTCAACAAGTAGCTGATCCATATCAGGATGGAAGACTTGCATCATTCAACTTCTTATAAAATCTCTAGTATGGCCCTGGAGATAGATGGTGTTACTTATCCTCTCCTAACTTTTTCAGCATATTGCTCCCACTCTCATCCCCATTTTCTAATCTTCAATCTCTTTGTTGCCTACATTATGCCCATTTCTGTTCTATCCTTTAAAAAAATCTTTGAGTCCATCATCCCTACTAGCTGTCATGCTATATCTATCTACTCCTGGACAGTTAGACTCCTGTTTAGGAATTAAGCAAGAATTAGTTGAAACAACAAGGGAAGCTTAGCCTGGAGAAGATTTGAGCATGGGAGAGAAACATGTTATCTGTCTTCAATATTTGAAGGATTGTCATATAGAAGAGGAATTAGACTCATTCTGCTTATCCTAGAGGGCAGAACTAGAAATGATGTGAAAGTTAGAGAGAGACAAATGTTGGCTTGATGTAATTAAAACTTCATGGCAATGAGAACTGTCCAAAAATGAAATAGACTGCTTCAAGATACAGAGGAAATAGAATGCACACTAAGTCAGGCAGAACCATCCTTGGCAATCTAGCTCGAAATACCAAGTGGATCCATCATCCCATTGTCCAATTTCTTTTTAATATTTTATTCTCTATGCCACATTGTTTTAATTAGGCCAAGCCAGGTAACCCTCTATGTCACATTTATTTTCTATGTGTTTGTGTAATGTATAAGGACAAGGCTATTCCAAATCCCTGCTCTCCTTTCATTGACCATTGTACAGGCAGGTGGTGCAGTGAATAGAGTGTTGGACTTGAAATCAGGAAGTCCTGAATTCAAATTCTGACTCAGATGCTTGTCCTTCATTCTCAAAGAGGACCAGTGACATCATGGGTGATGTCTTGACTTGCATGTGAATTGGCTTTAAGTAAGGCAGATTTGCACAAAGTCCCACTGCCTCTTCCAGAGTCACTGAAGTCCAGTGGGAAGACAAAAGTCAAGATGACCAGCAATGGCCCAGGATGCAGTGGATGATCCTGGTCTCTCCAATGTCTGACCAAGCTCCAAGCCTGCTTCAGCTGTCTTCATGGCCATTGAAATAAATTTTTCTTATCTGCCCATTCCTGATGGGGGATGGAGTAGAGGAAAAAGTCTTCACATGCTTTGGGCAGACATCCACCCAACTCACTGATGGGCTTGAGGCCCATCAGTTACCTTTAACCTGGTTTAGCCTTTCTTCCAAGACAGTTTCAGTAGGATTTAATTGATGTGAATGTTACTATCTTTTGGAGCCACAGGTGAGGGGTGAAGGCCAGGTAGACATCAAAGTTGGATGAGTAGCCCTGAAAAGGGCCCAGCACGCCCTCATACCAGAAGTGCTAGTTCTTCTTGAATACCCTAGACACCCTCAGGTACATGCTAGCTGTGTGGCTCTCATATACATATATGTGTATATGCATGTAACATATATGTATGCATATACATACATATATATGAATGAAATGTTTTGCAAACCTTAAAGAACTATATGCAAATACTAGCCATAGTTATTATATAGCAAATTCACAACTCTTAGAATAAAGCTGAATTATCCCCTTAAGAAGTACTGGCCAGAAACAATCCATTTTCCTTCCTTCAAGTCCTCAATGATCCTGTTCATTGAATGAAGGTGAGCTATTAGAAAGATCTTTCTAAATCTAGCGTCTATTTAGGGAATATTGTGATGCTCCAGGGCAACTAGGCCCCAGAGCCATTGACCATTACCTGAGTCAGGTAGGAATGCAAAATTGTAAATGAGCCAAGGAGCAAATAGCCACTCATATACCACCTTGGGACAAATGCAATCAGACCATTCCATGTTTGCCTTTGGTCACTTCTACTCACACATTATCCAAGGAAATGAAATATGATGCTTTTGGGCTGGGACCTTTGGGCAGGGACTATAATGCTCTAAATGATCCCTATACCTTCACCACACTCCAGCAATTGGGGAAAATTGTATTAGATTAAATGTTTACCGAATAAATGAATCATTCTATTTGACAGATTGTTTATTAAATACCTATTGCATGCATGACACTCTATTAAACACTAGAGATACAAAGGCAAGAGAAATATAAGTAAAATACAGGTTAGGAAGGAAAGGGGACAAATGAAGTCCATAACAATGAACCCAAGAATTATTTTAGGAGAGAGAATACTAAAAGTAGAAGGGGTCATAGAAAGCTACATGAAAAAGGTATTACTTGATCTAAACTTTGGAGGAAAATTAGGACTCTTAAAGGTAGATATGAAGAGCAAATCACACTTGGGGAACACCTTGTACAAATGCTCAGAGGCAAGAAAAGGAATTTTGGGCTCAAGTAACTAATAGCAATAGAATTTGACTGAATCATATAGTACATGATAGAGTAATGTGATATAAGGTTGGTGAGGGAGGTGATAGCCATACTTTATGTGTGGGAGGCATTCAATGTCTGGCTAAGGAATTTATATTTATCCTAGAAAAAATTAAGGACCTACTGAAAGTTTTTGGACTGGAATATAAGGTGCTTAAAACTATGCCTTTCAAATATTATTTTGTCAGGTATGTGACAGGGATGAAGTTTCTAGAAAGTCAGCTCCTTCAGTAGTTCAGCTAAGAGATGACATAATATGGTCCTGAAGTAAGGTTGTAGCAGATTAAGTGGAGAAAAGAATGAATGTAAGAAGCCCTGTGCAGAAAGAGAATCAATAAGACATGACTCCTAAATGGACAGGAAGAGCATAGGTAGGAAGAAAGATGGTGGTGCCTTCAACAGTAATTATTTCAATATAATTGGTTTTCCTTGTCAGTCTATGTATTTTATCTTATGCATTTAAAAACAATCAGAGACTTCATCAGACTTGTAAAGAGGTCCATGACACAAAAGAAGAATCTCTTCTCTGGATTTACTGACATTGTGTGGAAACCAGGGGTTGGGGGGGCACTGGCTGTCTGATGGAAATACTGATTAACAGAAAGGGAAAAGCAAGTTAAAGAAAAACAGGTTCATTTGGGTCACCCAGGCTCTCCTAGAGTGGGTTGCTTGGGATCTCTATTGTCTTCCATTCTCTCATTCCTCCCTTCCCCCTCTGCACCATAGAATGATGGGTTATATAAAAGCCTCAAATTCCAAGCTATATGTAGCACAGAGCGGCTGTTTGTCCCAAAATACCACTGCGCTGACTACAGCAAACACAAATTACAAGCTTTATCTAATCACAGCTATGCGACCAGTCATTTCTGGTTTCCAAAAATGACAGTGAGTGGCAGGCTTCTACAGCTGGTGGCACTGGGTTCGGTTTCAGATCTCAAGTGCACGCAGATGTGTCAAAGCCTGGCATTCCAAGTAACCAATTAAGAAAGGGAACTAAGTGAAGGAAAGGAAGTGCAACATCTGAAAAAGAAAAGACCCAGTTTATCGGTTTGGACCTTAAAAAATACATATCAAATAGTATCAGTGGATTACTGAATGTTGATATTCAGTACCCCTCTCATCAGTGCCCACTCTGAAGACCATTGGTCTAGAAAGTGACCTGAGGAAGTTATCAGTTCTTCCACAGGACTTGGAAGAAAAATTAATCTGTCTGGAAACTGCTGCCTTTCTTGATTCCTTATTCCATTAAGGACTTTCTCTTTCTGTATAATTTTACTGAGAAAGGCAGTAGAGTTAAGTGGGGGGGAGGGGGAAAATTGACATAGAATCAGCACCCTGTCTTTGAAATGGACTTGCTACGTAATGGGGGGTAGGTTGCTTAATCTTTCCATGCTTTGATTCTCTCCTCAATAAAATGGGAATAATATTACTTGAGCTACTTTACTTAAATGATAGTAGTGGAAACAGGACTTTGTGAAGCCTAAGGTGGTATACAAAGATGAGCTAATATTATGCTATTATTTCCTCCCCTGCCTCCCAGGTATAGTTCTTTTCATTTGCTAGACACAAGAAGAATAATAGCCTATTAACTCATTCCTGGCTCTATGAAGACACCAAGATGGTGAATTTCACCAGAAATCCAGAGTATTTAAATACTGTTCCTCAAAATAAACTGGTGTCTGCATGAATGACTAGGATGTACGAGAGCACTTGAAGTATGCTTCTTGGTGAGCTGTAAATAGCCCAAAGACGTTTCCAGGCAACCCTGTGTCAAGAGTCAAAGACTTCAAAAAAAAAAAAAAAAAGGAAAGCCTATGACTACTGTCCTATCAACAAGTCAAATGAAAATGTAGCCAGGCTACAATTTCTAGAAATTTCATCCTTTAACAGGGCAGTGTCTTCTCCAGTCAAAAACTTATTTATTAACTTTCAGAGTTATTGGCAAGGAGAAGAAAGAGGAGTGACTCTACGAGTGGCTGAAAATAATTAAAATATAAGTTCAGCATTGAAACCAGCTTTCACTTCCTTGGGTTATAAATAGGCAAACTTGTTTGGCTTTGTTTGGTTTTGAATGCAAGTTTGTATTTCCCTCAAGGTTCAGTGCTCCTCTTCGATGTGGTTCCATCTTTTCACAGCCATCATCTTGCTATAGGGGATAGACCACTGGGATTTAGAGACATTTGAATCTCTGAGAACAGGGTTCAAATATAACCTCTGCTGCTTACTACCAGTAAGATCCTGGAAAAGTCATTTTACTGCTAGGCAAATCAGTTCACTCATCTTTAACTAGAGGTTGCTGGGTTAGATGTTTTCTATATCTCTACCAACTCTATAATTATGGTGCTTAACTGATGCTGTAGCATTGGAGAAAATATTCCTTTTGCCATGAAACTTGGGAGCATCCATCAGGAGAACAATGTCATGACCCTTTTTTGCATTTTTCATACCCCCCCAGCAGAGTTGCTCCCATAAAACTCCTCTAAACCTCACAGTCAAGAATTTGAAGAGTTCACAATAGATCAGCCATGGAGTCACAGCAGCTGGCAACTTCTTTCCTACCTAAAAGTTCTATTGCCTCAACAAAGTACCTTATTAGTTTTTTCCAGAAACCTTCACACTCATATACAGTCCAACCCCCACTGCAGCAAGATCTTTCAACAATGCAAGAGACACCAGTTTCCTCTGGACTCATATAATATTACTCCCCTTTGTGCATTTAATGTTTCAGCCAAACTGGACTACTTGTATCTCTGTATAACACATAACATTCTATCTCTTGCCTCTTTGCTTGGCAAAGACTCCCTGCAATACCTGGAATGTAGTCCCTCCTCATATTTGCCCCTAAGAATCCCTAACTTCCTTCAAGTCACAACTCAAATGCCACCTCCTATACAAAGTCTTTCCTGGTTAACTCTAGAGTATGCCACTTCTTGGAACCATCTTATACAGCCTGAGGATAGTTCTGAGTCACTTGGAGAAGGGACCTATATTGGTGAGCTGTGTATTCCTCACCATATAAGGAGGTTGAGGTGCTTTGCGATCCAGCATAAAAACCATTTTTAGAGGAGATGGAGTGAAAAAATGAGTGGTAGGGAAAATAAGAAGGAGGAGGAAGACTGAAATTACCAAAGATTTCAGGAAGAAGATAACTCAAAGAATTTGAACATAAACAGATAAATCAACAGGAAAAACAATAACAATAGAAGGAAATATGGTCTCCGGATCTAGTAAATGAGTTCAGGAATTTATAAATAAATACTGCAAAACAAAGGAAAATTACCCACTGCTTTATGAGGCAGAGGACCATGTGGAATTTGAGAGGAACGTGGCACCAAAACACACTGTTCCTGAGTGGTTCAAAAGAGAAATTAGAATTATGGGAGAAGAATTTATGACCTGCATAACAAAAATAATGGGCAAAATAGAAAAACTAGAATCTGCAAAGGCAAGTTTCACCAAGGAAACAGAAGAGAGAACAATAGATTGAAAACATAAATATACAGAAGTGAAGGACAATCTAGATGAAGAGAAGCAGAAGACAATAACATTAAAAGAAAATATGTTCACTATGCAAGGAAAACATACTGATCCTGAAGAGAGTACATGTAGAAATAACCCAAAGACTATATCTATCTATCTGTCTATCTATCTATCTCTATCTGTCTGTCTGTCTATCATCTGTCTGTCTAAGTTCTGCAAATAAACAAGAGAAAAACATCCAAATAAGACTATTCTGCAACTCACTAGAAAATACAGGAGGGAATAGAAAAATGTATTCTGAATAGCAATACAGCTCAGGATACACACCAGGGTGACCTACCTGCAAATCTTAGATTAATCATATAGGAAAATAGATATTCAATAATACATCATTATCTTCACTAGGTGCTTACTATCTCAGATTCTCTTCTCCTCACTTATCATAATTTCATATAAACCTGCCCATGAATCAGCATAGCTCATACCTACTTATCATTTCCATAGCCATCACATTTCATCATGTTGCTATGCTGTCATGATCCATTTGGAGATTGTTACTAATTCTTCTCTCATATAAAAAACCCTATTGCAAAAGTTTTTGTTCACATTTTCCCCCTTTGGCATTATTCCCTTGGGGAGTATTACCTAAAATGGTATTAACAGGTCAAAGGGTAGTGGAAGTTTTTTTGTTTCAATTATAAGTTGTCAGATTGCTCTCCAATGTGGCTGAATAAATTAATGGTGTCACCATCATGTACTTATTTCTCCTAATTGTGGTATATTTTTAAAAATAAAGCATTGGCCCCTGCTTTGATATAATGGATAAGCAAAGCACAGACAGACATATGTCACATAAATATATGGTATGAATCATAATGAAGGCTAGACATAAAATGGGAAGATGAGCACTATCCAAAGGTATTTGCCACTGTGATAGAGAGCATTGAGCAGAGAGCTTAAGTTGAAGAGGGGTTTCTTATGGATATTGAGATCCTTCAAATGTTTTCGCTTATAAATTAATTTGCTATAATTACATCTAACCCCAATGTATTTCAGAGCCCTCTAGAAGAGACCTGTGACTACACAAAAGACTTTGACCTAATCATCCACACAAGAAAGACCAAATGGATAAAGAATGTATACTGCCCAGGTGATGACATGCTTTCAGATTAATAACCATCATGCTTAATTACCAGTATGTATATCTAAAACATACAGCACAAATGAACAAACAAGTTGGACCCAAAAGGAAAAGAGCAAGCTGGGTGACCTATGGGAAATTACAAAGTGCCATCAATCACACCAAAATTTCCCCCAAAATAAAGGCCTTCTTTTTAATAACAACATTCTATTAATGTTACTATATGGTAACAAGAGACAAAATAGAGCTCTTCACTGAAAATAAATATTACAATGGAAAGGCATGTATGTGGTGGGTTTGAGCAGGCTATAACACGTGGAAAATGAGTAACTATGAAGAAGAAGAATAGGAATAAAAATGGCATCAAGGAGACAAGAAGAGCTAGATAGCACAGCGAATAGAGCACTGGAGCTGGAGTCAGGAGGACGAGAGTTCAAATCTGGCCTCAGACACTTAAGACTTACTAGCCATGTGACCTTGGGCAAGTCACTTAACCCCAATTTCCCTGACTTCCCAGAAGAAGAAGAAGAAGAAGAAGAAGAAGAAGAAGAAGAAGAAGAAGAAGAAGAAGACGACAAGAAAGGTTAGCCATATGACAAGGGCAAGGAATTAAAGGTAGACAGCCAGAATGTTCCACTGATATCTTCATGGTGTCAAAAGAAAGTGAGAAGACTTCCAGTATGTTGAACAGACCTCTTGTTGTGAATTTGTGGGATGCCATGGATAAATCAAGATAGACAGGCATAGATGGAGGCAACAACCAAATCAGAGGGATTACCAATCCATTTGAATAAGTAATCAGAGAATATAGCAGCAGGATGGGGAATGGATTTAGTTCATTTATTTGTCAGGAGGGGAATACTTGGACCTAAAAGAGAAATTTTAATCTGGCTGAGAGGTAGGTAGGCATCCCTTGCCTGGAGAAAGACCAGAAGCCAGTTATTTTAAAAGCAGCCTGGGATGGGACAGGAGTCAGCTAGACCTCCTCTTCCAGGGAGCTGTGGTCTGCTCAAGAGAAATGAGTGATGGTTTCTGAGAGGGATCCCCAAAAGCCATCATCTTAAGCAACCATAGCTATTTCTGGAGAGACAGCATGTGTAATGTAACAAACTCCAGACCCAGAATCAGGAAACTTGGGATCAAACCTCAGCTCTAACACTTGTGTGTGCCTATAGGTGAGTCACCTAAGTTCTAGTCTACTATTCTTCCCTCTGCAAAATATGTGCTACTTAAGGCTCATTGCAGAGAAGACACTTTTTAAAAACACAGTGCTATTGGAATGTGAATTATTGTTATTGACCCAAAGCTCTAAAATGTCAGGGAACCTAAGCATGTAGGAAAGGAACCAAATATGGTGCCTGGGAGTCAGCCAAGAAAACTATGGTCAGAGACACCAGGCTGAGTCCAATATAGTTTAAGCAGAGTTTAATACTAGGAGCTGAAAACAGAGTGAAGTGGTATGGGTCATGTTTGACAGTTGCTCTGCCCAAAAATACACCTTTGGGGGCAGCTAGGTGGCGCAGTGAGTAGAGCGCCGACCCTGGAGTCAGAAGGACCTGAGTTCAGATCCAGCCTCAGACAGTTAACCCACACAAACAAAAACCTAGCCGTGTGACCTTGGGCAAGTTACTTAACCCCAATTGCCCTCCAAAAACAAAAACAAAAAAAAACAAAAAACAAAAAAATACACCTTTGGTTATTTCCCTATGTGTATTTCTGCAATTAAGCCATCATGAAATTTTTAAAGATAAATGTAAGCTCAGAGAACCTGACACTATGAAACTTTCATAAGGAGATAGGTTTTTAGCTTCAAGCCAATATATTATCTAAAATGTTGTGTACTAAATTTAGAATAAGAGGATTTAGACTCAAATCTTTGCTCTTTTATTAATCACATTAATAATCTTGGACAAAGCGCTCTACTTCTTTGGGCCTCAGTTTACTTCTATAAGTCTATTAGATTGGATGGTATCTAAGATTTCTTTTGGCTCTAAATCTTGTGGTTCTATAAATGAGAAAGAGATATAGCTCTCCATGCAGCAGGTGAAAGATTATTTTATCCATAAATGACAGTTTGGTTAAAGGGATAGAAGCAGGAGAGAGGGGGCCACATGTCAACTTAGAATATACTTACAGCCCCATCTTCCAAGATTAGCAGACTAGGTGAGACCTATATCAAATGGCGTCATTGTAACTTAAATATTCATGGCTAGGCTCTACCTTTCCTTTCATCATTTACCATAACAGGGTGTACAGCAGGATGTTTACATAGTAATTGGTCCCCCACTGGCTTAAAAGTCTGACAGCCTGAAAGCTACACTGTGCTCAACGTATACCACATCTGAGAGAGGGCTCAGAACACGATGAGTCAAAAGGGAACACACAGAATGGTGGAATCTCAGAAATGGGAGAGAGCTCAGTGGCTATCTAGGCTGACCCATATGCAAACAAGAATTCCAGCTACATCATATCCAACAAGTGGTTATGAGGTTTTTGTTTGTAAACCTCAAATTAGCTAGGTATGAAGTGAGGCAAAATGGAGGGGAAATGCCTCTTATACTCATGGATAGGCCATGTGTCCCCTGAAATGTAACTACAGACAATCTTTACATTCACCGCCAATAGGTGTAATTCTCAAGTAAAGCAAATTCCCATGTACAGTTCTGTTTGAGGAAGACATTGGACTCTGGTCATGGATCCTATTGATTCTTGTCCTTCTGGAGTCCGTCTGATGCCAATATTCCATGGATATTAGAAAGACTGATTTCCTGCTCATTTCTTGCCCCCTTTTTGCTTTTAGCCACTTCTGTTTACTGCTCTTCAACTATATATACTATCTTCCACATTTTGCTACAAAATTAAAAAATGAGAATAAATTAGAATACTTTTAAATGTACACATCAAACTCTCCTAATATGAACATGAAACCTATACTTATCATTAGTGTTGTTGGTGATTAAAATCTTCTTGCAATGTATTTTACATGCATCATATTATTTGATCTACAAAACAGCATCAAGGGGAGATTCTAACACTATCATCTCTCTTTTACTGATAGGGATATGGAGGCATAATAAATTTCATTAATTTGCACAGAATCATATAACTAGTATATGACAGAGGCAGGATTTGAACCCAAGTTTCCTGATTCCAGATCTACTACTCTCAGACACAAGGCCAGTCATTTTCCTTCTTCAGATTCCTCATTTGAAAAAGGGAAAGGGGGTAGATTAACTTCTCTTCCAGATGTAACAGCCTCTGAGTCAGCAAGTCTATGAGTCTCTCACTTGCTACTGCAAGATATTTTTTTTCTCTAGTCACTACAAACAGGCACTCCACTATTGCTCTTATGTTACAAAGGAAGAAATCAGCACAATAAGGCATGTCTCATTGAAGGTTGGACAGAATAAAGTCTAGAGTCGCCTTGGACTCGATTGAGTCCCCAGTAATTATAAATTAATAAATTAAGGGGGAAGTGGCTGGTGCTATTTCCCCTGACACAATAAATAATCTTGCCCCAATTCCCTTTGTGGAGTACTTTCCATGTCACCTCCCAAGATGTCATCATTTAACTGACTGCCCTACCAGCCCGCTCCCTCCAAATGTCCCTTTTCCCCTTACCCCACCCACTTTGTGGTTACTCACAACTTTCACTTTCCCTCTGGCAACTGACCCACACTCAGAGAATTGTTCCTGGACAACACCCAGGAAGATGAACAAGGTAGTAACCACTCAACTGCTATCAATTTTATGAGCCAGCTTTGCTTGGGCTAAATAGTTGTCTTCCCACCCTCCTTTCCTCTTGGTCATGGCAGACAGAGAATTAGTAGTGGAGTTACATTCAAAATAGTATGTTCTTACACACTAGGATCTAATGAAAGTAGTGAGGATAGCTCCTTGGATGATCTCTATAACCAGTGTGAAAGGAAAGAAGAGGTAGCCTCTTTGGTTTCTATCATCTGAACATTTCCTTATGTCTATCTGATAAACTCAAAAGCTGGTAGGACATTTGAAGAAACCTGAAGTTTCACCTGAAGTAGAGGGGTCAAACAGTCAAGCAGGGAAACTTTCCTCAATATTTCTCATTCACTAAGACAAATTAGCCAGAGTTATTAATTTGTTGATTTTTTTAAATATTAACAAATTAGAATTGTTCAGTTGGACTTACACACACAGACACTACTTTTTGGCTGTCTCCATGCCATTCTTCCAGAAGCCCCAGTCTCCTCCTCACTTTGGAATTTAAACTCCTACCCTTGTGATTCTGAGCTCTGATTGGTGAGTTTTCACCTTTTCTGGTCTTGGTCTCAGCCCAGTACTCCACTTTCCACTATCTCTCTGTCAAGCTTTATTCCTCTCTACCCTTTCTTTCCATTTCTAGCTGTAGGTGTTTCTTTTGTTGTCAGATTATAAGCCCCTTGAGGGTAGTGAACCTTGCTTGCTTATATTTGTATGTCCAGTGTTTAGCTTAGTGACTGTTACATAGTAAATGCTTAATAAAAGCTTTTTCATTCAATCATTTACATATATGCATACACCAGAAAATATGCTTTATAATCAATTTAGGCAATTTTCTTTCCCTTCCTGATGATGACAATGACAATGAAGAAGAAGAAGAAGAAGAAGAAGAAGAAGAAGAAGAAGAAGAAGAAGAAGAAGAAGAAGAAGGTGATGTTGATAATCATTTACTTAGTACTTATTTAAGGTTTAAAAAATATTTTGTACAAATGATCTGATTTGATTCCTTTTAGGAGAGGAGTACAGAGATTATTATTGCAGGTATGCAGGTGTGGAGCTTGAGGTTCTATGATTTGCCCATAATTACATAGCTAAGAAAGTGCAGAGGAAGGATTGCAAATCAGGTCTCCCATGCCTCCAAACGCAGTGCTCTTTCTACTTACATCACAAGAGGAGCTTGTGAATGCTACCATACAAAGAAAAATATACAGAGCAGAGATAGTGCTTGGTACAGAATCTGGCACTTAATACGTGATTGACTGATTGATTGAGAGGAAGAAAAAGAGGATGCAAAAGGAGAAGCTGAAGGATTTCAGACTAGAAGAACCATGCTTTTTAATCCAGTTCATTTAATTTCTATTTAATTTAATTTAATAAATATCTATTTAGCACCTGTTGTCTCTACTGTGCCAGGCATCATAAAAATGATTCTTTCCTTCCTGATGTTGCTGTATAGTTAAGCTTACTCAACGGAAAGTAGCTGACCAGCTTGCCATAACTAACACAGAGGTTGCTAGCAAAATGAACAGCTATGAACATTTCCAGGGGGCTCCACTAAACAAAAAAGGGGGATCCTTCTCTGTTTTCTGGTGGCATTGAATGCCTCAGGCAGTCAGTGGGTGGGT